>UESW01002369.1:101192-137204 GCA_900491605.1 Calamus simplicifolius | reverse complement strand
TTATAAAAACTAAATTTAAAATATTGCGATGCATTACTTGCATCGCTAAATTAAAAATTATTTTTTTAATTTTCTGAGTTATTGAGTTGCTAAGTGTCACTAATTGCGTCACAATGTTTTGTTATCGCGGAGGCGTTGCAATGTGGTCGCATTTAGCGACGCAATGATGCGTCGCTAAATTTGCATCGCTATTTCAGTATTTTCTTGTAGTGCGTGGTGTACAAGAAACCAAAGAAAATCCTAGTTGCTAATCAATCTGGGAAGATTACCAAGATTAAGATCCAAAATTCTGCTGCAGAATTTCAGCAGATATCATCTCGCTTCCGCATCTTACACGACTTGAGGCTGGTCGAATGCGTGCTATGTTCCAAGGGTAGAAAGAGAACGAACCACTCTCAACCACTCTTCAACTACCTCCTCGGAACCATCCCGCCGGCCATCGGCACTCTCCAGCTCACCTCACTCGATCTCGCTCATAATCGTCTCTCCGGCAATCTGCCATACTCTCTGGCCAATCTCTCTCGTCTGTCTGAGATCACCATTCCAGCAACGAATTAACCGGTGAGATACTTTTCATTCTTCATCTCCAGTTGGAGAAATCTTGTTACTCTTAGACTAAAGTCAATCAATTCATCGGTCCCATTCCTCCCGTCCTGGCAACATGAGCAAACTAAAATCTATAAATCTTTCAGATAACTTACTTTCTGGTCATATACCCATGAATTAGGCAACCTAGCAAACTTAAGAAATCTTATCCTTCCAACTAATTCTCTAACTGGACCTATTCCCCCAGTTTAGGAAACCTCACAAAGCTTGAACATTTGGACCTTTACAATAATATGATTTCGGCACCATCCCACGTGAATTGGGCAACCTAGCGAACCTATATGAGTTTGATATCAGCAATGCTCACGTAACAGGTCCTATCCCTTCTAGCTTAGGAAATCTCACCGGACTTAACTATTTGTTCCTTACGATAATAGTCTCACCGGATCCATACCCCTAAACTAGGCAATCTAGTCCACCTAATTCATCTACAACTTTACACAATCGTATAACAGGTCTCATCCCTTCTAGTTTTGGAAGTCTCACCAGTCTTAAGAGTTTGCTCCTCGACCACAATCATATAATAGGTTCCATCCCTTCAACCTTCGGAAATCTCACCAGTCTTAGACTTTGTCCCTCTTCAAACACAGCATCTCCGGCACCATCCCTCGAGAATTAGGCAGGCTTGTTGAGCTAACTTATTAGAGTGTTTTATAATCAATTATCTGGTTCTTTGCCTCGAGAGTAGGCAATCTTACAAAGTTGAATATGCTAGCTGTGTCTGGTAACAATTTTTTGGTTTACTTAAACATCTTACGGTAGATGATGACAACCATTTTGAGGGTCCTATCCCACCAAGCCTGAAAATTTGCTCCAGCTTAGTAAGACTTCGTTTGGACAGAACATGCTCAAAGGAGAATTTTTGATGCCTTTGGGAATTACTCCAATCTAACATACATTGATATGAGTGACAACCAATTGTATGGCGAGATATCACCAAACGGGCATACTGCCCAAATTTGACAAGCTTGCAGATTTCAGGGAATTTCCTAACAGGAAAAATACCTTCTGAATTTGGGAAAATGTTGAAGCTAGGTAGCATGAGCTCATTGATCAACTTGGATTTGAGTAGCAATAGATTATTCGAAAGAATTCCTTTGGAAATTGGAAAACTATCCAACCTACAAACTCTGGATTTATCTGGGAATAACTTGAGCAGGCCATTACCACAACAATTGGAGGGTTTCTCTAAATTGTACCTCTTGAATTTAAGAGAGAATAAATTGAACGGAAGCATTCCTACCCAAATCGGAAGGTTAGAAGGATTGCAAGAACTTGATTTGAGCCACAATTTGCTTGGGGGGATACCATCACAACTGGCAAGCTTGACTATTTAACATCTTTAAACTTGTCTCACAATAATTTGTCTGGATCCATACCATCATTTGGAGGCATGATCAGTTTGGTATCAATGATGTACAATAATTTAGTGTCACTTCCTAGCTAAACTTCACAATTACTAATCTAACTAGAGTTGCATTAAATATATTAAATATTATAAATAATTTAAATCTATATATTAAATATCAATTTTACTCTTTAATTTCAAAATAAATAAAATTATTTTTTAAATAATTTATAAGAAAAAATTATATATGAATAGGAACATGTTGTAGTTATCAATATTTTTAAATATTTTTTAAAAATAATTTTGAAAATATCATAAATAATAAAATGAATCTTTTTATTTTTTATTTTAAGAGAAAGAAAAGGATTATATTTATGAAAATAGTTTTTGAAATCTGAAACATGACAATAATGAGTATATTTGATCAAATAAATAAGAATAAATAAATTAAAAGTTATTATTTTAATAAATTTTGATGGTACAGTGGTGGCAGAATGGTTTTTTTTTTCTAAATAAAAAATATGAGTTTAATTTCTATATGGTATATAAAGTTTAAGTAAATGTAATAAAGTTTGATGGACTATGATGGTAGACCACTTTTTCTTAAATGAAGAGACATGGTTTGATTCTTATGTGGCACATGAAAAATTTATTATTTTATAATTTTTACATGGTGCATATAACAAATGCAAATAATTAATTGTAGATGTATTTTCATTTATTAAAAATGTTGGTGACATCTTAAAGTAGTTTACAAAAAATGCTACAAAAGCATCAGTAAAGGTATTTGCGACAATTTTTAAAGCTATTAATGCTAGTACTTATAATCATCGCTAATGACTTTTTTTTTTTTTTTGTTGTAGTTGGTCTTGTTGCATTGAACATTCAATGTTTTTCACTAAACAAATGTAAAAATTAATTGAGTGAAAATAAAAAGATAAGATTCATAGTCTAATGTGCTGATCATTTAAAACTAATATAATTTCATATTTATACATTAGTTTCTCTAATTGTTAAAATATTATATGATTCCATTTTGACAGCCATCCTTGTTGGTTCATGCCATGTTGCAGCATCATCTCTTATAATAATTACTTTCCGTTACTCCATAATTCGAACAAGCTTCCAACTCATTTTCCATAGTGTGGTTTCCTACTTAATTATTTGCTATCATTGGTCAAATTTCAGTCAAATATTGGAGTGTTGGTAAGCACTCCAACAATCATATTTTTGATAAATCTATAAATTAGAGTATTCTCTTTAATTGTTAAGAAGAATCGATGGTTGATCCATTGTTAATTTTATCAAAGAATATGCCCAGAAAATCCATGATCTTATAAGCTTTCACTTGCATATCCTCTTAGATCAAGTTGGGATAATTCATCCATTGAGAGTGATTCTTAGTTCTCATGTATTAACTAAGACAATGTTTTAAAGGTTCCTTCTTATCCCATGAAAAGGAGAGGTATAAAGATTTCTCTTGATTTGCAAAAGAAGGGGCATAAAGATTTGATTTTGACTCGTTGGAAGAAGATTCACTTGATAAAATTTCTAAAAAGAAGCCTTAAGCAATAAATATAAGTAAGGCCAGAATGCCGAACCATTAGAAATTTTCTTATATCTCATTTATTCTATTACTTTTTTAATTACTTGTAATTAATTCCATTCAGTTGAACGCATATTGAACCTTTTGAATTATTTTCAATTAGATATATTTGTTATTTGAGCTTTAATTTTGAATTTATATAATCAAATTTATCATCTTTTAGGTTGTCCCAAGGCCTCCAAATTTCAACTTAAAACTGAGTTTTTCTTTGAAGTCACTAAATTCTACAATATTATTGAGTTGTAAAAATTTTTCTACAATTTAAGTAGCACAGGTCCGCTACCAAAATTAAGCCTGTCATTTATATAAACTCATGGGTAAAATAATAGCAGAGGAAAGAGATGTGAATATAAAATGAATTGATTCACCCTTTCAGCTGGTCCTTTTTTTTTTTGGGTACAAACGGGCGATCAAATCCTTCTGGGGTGAGTCAAACCCGATATATTAGAGTACAAAATTTGAGAGAGAACCAGAGGGCACGGATCACCCGGTGACCAAATCCAAAGGCCATAGTGATGGGCCACCCGGGCAGCTACCCAGTCGGCCGCTGAGTTAGCTTCCCGATAGATATGTCGGACCCAGGTGGTCTCAGCCTGACAAAGCATAGCTCGAATATCATGGATCAGAGGAGTGGAAGAGCACTGATCACCAGAGTCCTGACAGAGCCAACTAATAACAGAGGTGGAGTCCCCCTCAATGATCATCCTGCAGCCCCCCAGCCTGCGAATAGCAAAGAGATACCGGCCCAAGCCGCATACAACTCCACTAAAGGGACCGATAGATCAAGAAGGCCGAAGCCACCCGTAGCTATCATCAACCCATCCGTCCCACGGATCACAAGCCCGAACCAGCAACTCTACACGGACGCTCCCATCAAAGTTAATTTTGACAAACCCTAGGGGTGGGGGCTCCCAAGAGATAAAGACCGTCTGCCGGTGCGCTGCCAAGGCAGCAGGGGAGCCCCAGCTTCCAGGGTTATCGAAACCAAGAACAGTTTGATGAAGAGTGTACTCTGCAGAGAGGGACAAAGTAGTCTGAATAAGCCTAAGAGGGAGAACAACCTCATCAGAGAAAATGATCTGGTTCTGAGATAACCAGACCTGGTAAGCTATATAAGCAGCCGAAGTACCCACCTTTCAGTTACCCTTCCAATTGTCAATCCTGATCAATCGCAGAAAAGAGTTGCAACTAGGGCCACTCCCATCACCCCAGAGACTGAACCCCGAAATCTGCCAAATCAATCTGCTCTACACACAAGAAAATAGCATGATCAATGGTCTTATCACCTAGCCCACAAAGAGGACACGCAGGCTGGATCGACAGACCCCTTCTAGAGAGCAGAGAACACGTAGGGAGGCAATCCCAAGCAATTTTCCATATGAAGAGGCGAACTCTGGGGTGAATGGGAAGCTTCCATATCCAAGAAACATCCAAAGTAAGCCTGGGCTAAGGTCTGTAAGCCTTCACAAGATCTCTGATAGGGGCACGAGTCGAAAAGGATCGCCTCCATAAAGTGGAGTCAGGAATATGACCCGACATCAGAGGAATAGAGAGAATACGCTGACGGAGCTCGTCACCAAATAGAGAAGACACTAAAGAAGGGTGCCCGGCATGACGATCATGATCAATCAAATCAGTAACTCTCATACCACTGGGAATATCAGAGCTCACAAAAGTAGGCCACCGCTAAGGGGAAGATCTGCAATCCAAGTATCACAGACATCATCAACAGAGGCACCGTCACCAATCATCCATGAAATGTGAGACAGGATGGCGGGGCGATGACGACATACCTCTTTCCAAAAGAAAGAGTATACCCGAATAGACTGAGGAGAAGTAGAAGGGGTCCAATCTCCATATTGGCACGCATAAACGAACTCCACAAGCAGTGTGGATCAAGCAGGAACCGCGAAGCATGTCTAGCAATCAAAGCCTCCCTCCTAACTATGAGAGAGTGGATCCCCAGCCCCCTTCTGAAATCGGCAGACAAACAGTGTCCCAAGCCATAAGGTGGATACCATGCCCAGCCTGCGTAGAGCCCCACAGGAAATCTGGAAATATCTCTGCAACCGCCTCAGACAAGAAACCAGAACAACAACATTAGATAAGATGTAGATTAGGAGAGAAGTAAGCACAGACCGGATAAGGGTGAGCCTGGCCATCATAGATAGCCCAGTGACCTGCCAACCATCCAACCAGACCCGAACACGGCGCTCAAGGTCACTAAAGTCAGAAGTACGTGGTCACCTACCAGTGATGGTAATCCCCAGATAGGAAAGACGGTCAGCCTGCACAGAGATATCCAAAATTTGCATAATAGATCCCCTAATAGGAAGAGCAGTTTTCGGACTGAAGCAAATCACAGATTTACTAAGGTTTACTTTCTGACCAGAAGCCCGACAATAAGACTGAATGACTGTAGCAAAGATAGAAGCATTGAAGGTAGTGGCACTGCCCAAGAGGATACAGTCATCAGCAAATAGAAGATGGGAGAGAAAGGGCCATTAGGCCCACCCCTATAAGGAACAAAGGAGAGATCCTGCTGAGCCAGAGAAAGAGCCCGAGATAGCACATCAGCAGATAAAATGAACAGGAACGGAGATAAAGGGCATCCCTGCCTCAGACCAATAGAAGAATGAAAGAACTTCGTCTGGCCACCATTAATAATAATAGAGAAGGACGGCCGATGAACACAAGCCCTAATCCAGGCATTAAAGAGATCAGCAAAACCAAACTCCTGAAGAGTGCGATAGAGAAAATCCCAGCTCAGTCTATCATAAGCTATCTCCATATCCAGCTTCATCATAAGACACTGACGGGCAGGGGCACGGTGAAGGTCATGCATAAACTCTTGAGCAAGCAACACATTATCAGAGATGCAGCGACCTCTAAGAAAAGCCCCTTGCTCAGGAGAGATAAGGCGAGGAATCACCCGCCTCAGCCATGAAACCAATAGACGAGCGCAAACCTTGTATAAAGTGGTACATAAACTAATTGGCCGATAGTGCTGAGGAATAGAAGCATCCGGACGTTTAGGCACCAAAGCAACAAAGGTCCGGTTCCAGTCAGAGGGAATAGATTTAGACAAAAAAACCACCTGGATAGCCTCCAAAACATCCTGGCTCACAATCTCCCAATAATGGCGGAAGAAAAGGGGAGGGGGGGGGGGGAATCCATCAGGCCCAGGGGCCTTATAGGTCTAAGGTCCCATAAAGCCATCCTAATCTCCTCCAAGGTAACAGGCCTAGTGAGAAGGTCGTTCTTAGAACCAGAGACCTTAAAGCGGGATGGAACAGGAGTAATAGGGAAGCCATCCCCAGTCAGCTCAGTCCATCTAGACTGGAAGAAATGATGAAACTGATCTCTAATAACCTGGATATCCTCATGGACAGTCCCATCCTCATCAACAACACGCCGATCTGGTTCACCGAACGGCGATTTAAAGTGGCCTGGTGAAAAAAATCTAGTGTTTTGATCACCTTCCTTGACCCATTGAATTGGGACCTTTGCCTCCAAAAAATCTCCTGCTGCCGAAGGAGGGAGTGATGGAGAGCCAGGTTAGAACGGAGAGAAATAAGGTCAGAATCAAGAAGACAACCACACTGATCTTCCTTAGCCTGGAGAGAGGCAATAGTAGACTCAACCTGCTTAACTTGCTGCACAATGTCACCAACCTCCACCCTATTCCATCTAGAAAGTCTCCGTCTCGCAAGCTCCAGATGTCTGGATAATCTATAAGTAGGACTCCCTCTAACAGGAATGCGCCACACCTGAGCGATTAATGTCCTGGCACCAGAGTAAGAGTCCAGAATTTCTCAAACTTGAAGGGTCTCCTTTGCTGAGCAGCCATATCAGTGGAGATGAGGATGGGACAGTGATCCGAGGCAATCCTGGATAAGTGAGTAACTGTGGTGGTCGGATGATACCGAAGCCAGTTAGGGGTGGCCAAAGCTCTATCCAGGCGTTCCCAAACTCTAGCAGATCCCAACCAATTATTGCACCAAGTAAATTGGGACCCATGGAAACCCAGGTCCAATAAATCACAGAGGAGATGAAGGTCTTGAACTCCGAAACCCCAGGGGACACAACAAACCGCTTACCACCCTTCTTCTCATTAACCCCAACTATACCGTTGAAATCACCAGCAAGCAAAGAGGGAACACCTTGGGCAATCAAAGATCGAATATCATCCCAGAGCACATAAAGCTCCCGAAAGTCTGTGCTGGCATACACACCCAAAAGGAGCCAAGGGACCGACATCCCTCAGTAATGACAAGCGCAACCTGCTGGGAACAACCGTGAAAGGCATCCACTCTAATATCAGCTCTCCTCCATAATGCCAAGATACCACCAGATAAACCAACAGAGTCTATAGCATAAGAAAACCAAGCTTTAGAAATCTGCCTCCTAAAACTAGCTAGACTAGTCCCTGACAGGCGAGTTTCTAACAAGATACAGATGTCAAAACTGTGGAGCTGCATAAACCTCCTAAAAGAGGAGCGAAACGACAGTTTCTGGGCTCCTCTCACATTCCAAATCAGAATCTTCATTTAGAAGGGAGCCCCCCCGGTCCCCTAACATCACCAAGTCAGCGGATCCCTGGTCAATATTGTCCATCAGCTCACCCGTCACCTCTGGCTGAATGGCCTTCTTAAGGAGAGTGATAGTAGAATCATGGTCAAGCCTATCCTTCGCAGCCAACTGAGTGACCTTAGAGCAAGCAACAGGGACATTAACTGCCTTATCACAGGAGTACACAGCCCCCTCTATCGACTGAGAATCCTGTTCCATAGAGACATCCACTGGTGTAGAGATCACATTCATGGAGTGAGCTCTATCAAAATCAGAGGCAATGCTTTTCCCCTTCCCTTTGGAAGACCTAGAGACCACCCTCGGACCGGAGTTGTAATAGGCTGGGCCCGCTTAAGTGGACCCGGGTAGGCATCCGACCGAACCTTCGGATGACCAGCCCATTTGTCGGAACCCAAAAGGGCAAAAGGATTAGGTGCAATGTTCAGATTGAGCTGATTCGGAGTAGATTCAGGCAATCCTGGGCCTACTGCCTCCACTAGCACGCCAGCCACAAACCGGCACGCCCCCATCCCCGGCACAGGGTCCTTCAAGGGAGCTGCAGACCCTTGACCACCGCACGAGCTTCCAGTCTGGGGAACCATCCTCTGCTTCTCCGGCACCGAAGCAACAGCAGGGCCCTCAGACCCCTCCGGCTCAGCAACAGCACCAGGGCACTCAGACCCCCTCGACGCAGAACAGAAGACAGCATGTTGACCCAATTATTGATTTTGATGATTAATAAAGGAATTGAGTATATTTATTTGATTACTAATAGATTTGATAAGTGTTTCAGGGCTTAAAAATATTTGATTGATTTAAAGGCATTAAGAAACGTGTTTTGAATCAATTGCAAAACATAAGTTTCAAAGTTTCAGAGCCTGGAGTCGACACCTAGGAATGCTGGAGCCGACCCCATGGCCAGTCAAATATTCTTCTGTGTTTTGATACGGTCCGGAGCCGACACCTAGAGTTTCGGAGCCGACACCCAGAGTTTCAGAGTCGACACTTACAGTGTTTGGAGCGACTCCGATGCGGGGACAAATGTTTGATTTTTGACTACCTCGGAGCCGACACTTACAGTCTTTTGGAGCCGACACCTAACTTTTTCGAGCCGACTCCTCGACGAACTCAGAACTTTCTATTTTTGGATAAACGACTTGGAGCCGACACCTAAAAAGTTGGAGCCGACTCCAACCTATCTGGAACGAAAATTTAAAATGCCAGATCAACTCTAACGGTAATATTTTCTCTTTACCTAACTTCTAACGGATATATTTTGTTTGGAAAAACTTTTTAGGTACATTCCAACGGCTAGTTTTCTCACCAAAAATGGATTAAAGGAAATCTATAAAAAGGGGAGAAAGCTCGTTTGAAAACAATGAAAAATCGAAGTGAATACAAATAAAAAATCCAAGAAGTCTTGAGCCTGAAATCAAAGAGAAAAGTATCCAAACTCAAATCCTTCCACTCCAAAAAGCTCAAAGAGAAATCCAAGACGCTCATATTGGAAAAATCGGAGGATTCCCAAAAATAGAAGAAAAAGCTCTGTTTTCTCAACTTCTCATCTGCAACATTTGCAACGAATCAAAGCTGAGGCCTGATTCAACATCTCCAGAGAGAAGAGGAAAAGAAGAAAAGCTCAAATCCAACAATCTTCAAAACAGGCTTTTCTAACCTTGCTTATTCATTTTGAATATTCGCTCATTTGAGGAGCTTTGTATTATTGAAAAACATTATTCTTTCTTGTTTGTGCTAGTTCTATCAAGGGGATTGAACTAGTGGAGGTAGTATACCTTGGGTCAAGCTAGATTAGCTTGAGTTTAGGGTTTTGTGTTGGTGAGCCCAAAAAACTGGCTGGGTTCGTTGTGATCCCTGGGAAACAACAAGTTTGAGTTGTGATCTTGTAAAACAACTCGACTGTAATCAAGAGGATTATAGTGTGGACCCAAGTGGATCTTGGGAGTGGACGTAGGTGTTGGATACACCGAACCACTATAAAACCTTTGTGTTTGCCGTGCTTTGATTATCTCTTTCTCTATCTCCTTGGTTGTACTTAACATTCGCATTGCATTTCATCTATCTCCAAGCACATAGTTGTTAAAAGGTTAAAATTTTTTAAAGAACCCAATTCACCCCCCCCTCTTGGGTTGCCATCTGGGTTAACACAGCCGGCACAGGAGCAACAAACCCCCTCCCATGCTTCCTACGAGCAACCTTTCTGGGGTCTGCCACCCCCCAGCTGAAGTAGATGAAGGCCCTGGACCCCCTGCTCCACCTCGCCCGAAGCAGCAGAAAGGCCAAGGGGAACCCGCCGTCGCTGGAGCGCCGCCATCCATGGGCCAAAGACAGGGACAGCCGGAGGAGAATCACCAGCCGATGCAGAAACACACGCACCAGGGGGATGGAGCGACCCATAGGTCCCACATATTCCGTCAAGATGCTCATATACAAACTGCTGCCAGAAAGCATCTCCACAGCCACGGATCCTCGCCCCCGGCCGGAGAGGTCTGCTTAAATCCACCCTGACACAGGCCCTAGCATACCCTCCATGCTGCCTCTCCTTCATGGAAGAATCGAGAAATTGGAACTCCCCTGCGATTGAAACAATTGAGCTAACAACCGCCTCTGTCCAAAACTCAAGAGGGAGAACCGGAAGTCTGATCCATAACAGAGCCGAGAGCAACAAATGATACGAATGAACAAATTCGGGGTGCCAGTCAGACACAGCTATAATCTGACCATTGGAGACCCACGGCTTCCCCAGAACCTGAGCCTTCACTAAAGGGTCGGCGAACCGGAAGAAGTAGTGACGATGGGCCAGTGACACTGCCTCTATCTCACCGGAAATGCCCTCTCGGCGAAACTCTCTGATGATAGCCTCCGGGGGCACCCAACGGGAAAGGCTTCGAGCGATAACCGCCAGCTTAACCCAGCCAGCAGCTTCTTCCTCCAGAGCATTGACAGGAACCTGCACCACCTCGGGAAGCGGCGCTCAAGCTAAAAAATTTCAGCCGGAGATGGAGACGGCGTCACCCTAACAAAACGATTTTCAGCAGCACACCGCCATGCCATCCCGCCCTTTTTTCCGCCATCCGAGACCACTGGAGGAGAAGGCTGAGCAGATGCCATCTCTTAGTGAAACTCGATCAAGCCCGACGACAAAGTTCACCGGAGATCCGAGGAAAGACAACCGGATGCACAAATCTCAAAGCAAACGCTAGAGAAATACACAGTGCTTTAAGAATCGGGCGCGTCAAAATCACTGTAGCAGCGACGCCACAGCTATAGCACCAGTACACCATAGCTATAGGCTCAGAAATGCCGCAGCTACACGGAGATCGCCACAGAATCGCCACAGATCGCAGTAAATGAGCAAGGGTACTGTGAAACCAAGAGAGGGGGAATCAATTTCTCTTCCTTTCCCCTGCACTGGAGTCGGACGTTACCACCACTCACGGTGAGAACATCTACGACGCCAAACTATTTTCAATGCATGTTTACTTTTAGACGAACATAATAAATAGTCCAGCATAATGCTCGATCATTATACAGTTGTATCTCAAATAGGGCACAAGCTTATGACATTGGCTATTATTTTTTCGCCATGAGATAGCTATTTCAAATAAAATATAGGGCATAATCAATCTAATCCGAAATAGATAGCTTCGATCCTCTAATTAAATCAATTATATAATTAATCTGATCAAAATTGATTGATCAACTGATTTTTTTTTTTTAATGATCAACCTACGGCCTAATATAGACTAATATAAAAAAATCAGATTGATTGTACATTTCATTGGTCTAAATGAATGATATATCGTTTCTTTTGATGGTGGATGATCACGCTACTTTAAGAAGATAAACTGCAGTCTGGTTTTGTTCTATCAAGAAAAAATAATACAGAGAAGAAAAAAAAAGGAAGGTCGATCATATTACATAGTTGCATAATTTTTAAAACATGATGGCTTTCAAATAATAAAATATTTTATTATATTTTTACTAAAGTATAAGATTTAGATATATTTGTATATATCATTTATCTTAAGAAATGCATGCATATAATTAGTTATACTTTTTTTTTTTATATTTTTTAAATTATAAGGGATGGTTTCGATAATGGAGAGACAATTGTCATGGAAATTTATTTCCTAAATGTTAAGATGAGCTGACTTTGATTTGATTACCTCTCTCACTCTGAACGTGATAATTCGCCAAAAGTAAGAATAGACGACTAGTATAATTGACCTCCTTGGTATACCTGAATAGTCTTTATATATTACATTTGGTGTTAGGTGCATAATGTTCGGCTCTGCAGAAGCTAAGTATAGATTGAATAATAAAAGATATATATATATATATATATATATATATATATATATATATATATATATATTGAAATGTATATTTTTTAATTTTAAATAATTTTTTATCTGAAAATTAGCTTTGAATTAATATGAATTCAGATTAAACGATTGGAAACTTATATTTCTCTTATTGCCACGCCTTTTGTGCCTGGTACAAACGAAGGCAACATGGCCATATACTTTTAAGGTGACATTCTGAAAGCATGCAAGACCTACCACACTGCTATTATGTCACTTTGATACTCATATAATACAAAGATATGGGAAGATTCGCATAACCGATCCCATCTAGTTTAAAACTAAATGTTTGTTATTGTTGTATATAGAGATTTACATCTACATATAAAATCCCAACAAGCTACAAAAGTCCTCCATACAATATAACATTGAAATTATGCCAAATTGTTAACTTATGACCAATCCCTTCCAAAAATCTCCATCAACAAAGTTAAATGACTAATAAGATGAAACAGAAATATCACAAATGAAAATGTAACTATTATATCTCTCCCTACAAATCTGCTCCTCATATCCTGCTCCATTACACAACCCTTATCCCCTAGAAAAATTGTAGATAAATGAGAAATAGCCAATAGAAATTCTTACATTATAGATATGGATATGTATATAACATATAAACTTGAAATTAAAGATAATATGGATATAAGCATCTACAAAATTAAGTAATGTTGCATCACATGCTAAAAATCCATGCAAAGATAGATAATAAAATATTTTTATCATCTTATTTTATCTGTATGCGCTATTAAACTACTCACTGATGCTAACCATCTCTGAGTCATGACAATACAATCGGCATATATAGCTTATCATCAATACTAAATAAGTCAACAACTGCATGATAGTGATTTAGCCTTACCAATACTTCATCACACTGAGGATATATACTAGTGAGTCGACCTTACCAATATTCCACGTGCATAAATCTAACCTAACAACCTCCATATGCTAGGTTAGTTTTAACACTAGTGCCACGTGCCATGAACCTATACGGTTCAAATCAATTTTACATCGAGCCTCCATGGTTACATGCCTTACTTCCGATGTCATATGTGTAAGTTAGATTCGTCCTAAGTTTGCTCGCACTAGTGTTACATATCATCGGCTATCTGTGCCAAGTGTCATAAATCAAGTGGACTGGTTCTACACTGGCCTTCATGACCACATGTCTTGCCCCTGATACCACCTCTACAACACCATAGTAACTATCCACATGTCCATATTAAGCCATCTCATCATTTCCTTTTATGCTAGATAACACATCTACAAAATAAAACTCTAGATGGCACAATTTTGGACATGCCAAGTTATAAATCCATGACAGTATCATCTATAATATTTCAAGATCATACATTAATCCAAATTACAATGCCATAGCGAAGCATAAATATATGAACATACACAAAATATAGTGATAAACAAATGCATACAATGCATGCTATAAAATGTATGCAAGAAATTATTATATCTCATAAAAATAGGTGTAGAATTTGAACCTTAAATGCTAATTCAGAATCAACTGCTGGCAATCCACCATGGACCTTCAACACGTGTCTCAAAGCATCAATCCATGCTACCGATTTTGCTCAATATCAATCAATCACTAATAGGATTAGCTACAATTATTGTCATAATCAAGTTAATCCTCAATTCATTAATCAATTCCTATAATTACCTTTATAACCCCCCTATCTAGGCTTAAGTGGGTTTACTTAAAGCTTAATTGAATCCAAGTCCTACACTTCCATTACCTAGGTCATCAAATTACCTTTAATGGAGCATATATAGAATTACTTAGGTTAGCTAAATCATTACACTCCTCGCGTAAGCTTCAACTGGTTACTTACCGCTTAACTGACTAACCAAGGTTCCACTAGACTCAACCAATGCAAATATATATATGGCTTAAGCCCACAACTCTTAGCACAGCATGGCCTAAAATTGAATGGGCTACAGGTAACCAAAACTGAGACCCAATTGGCTCAAAACGGCTGGGCCTGGATTGCCCACCAGGTTTGGGCCCTACCAGCCCAAAACATGGAAAGGTAGACCCCAGCCCGGTACAGGGCCTGATCACAAACCGGTCCACTGGGACCGGGTAACCAACCACTAGGCCACGCATGGAAGGCTAGCTGCCTTCTTCTTCCCAACCTGCGACCAACCGTGACTGGCCCCATGCAGTCACCAACCTGCGACCCACAGTTCCTATGCTTTGTCTCCTTTCAGCTATCAAGGCTAAATTTATTTGTCTGAGATCCTGAATTCTATGGCCTCCTTCATGTTTGTGCATGTAACGTCTTTGAATTGCCAAGGCAAGATCTCCTTGCTAAATTTTAGGATACATTTTAGAAAAAGGATTTTCTGATGCTATGATCAAAACCTTTTATTAACCAAGATGGTAAGGTGAAGATAAACATTATAAGGATTCAAATTGGCATGTATTTAGTAGCATATTCGTAATGCACTGGGTTGATCTAATGTTATTATGGTTGAACTTAATTAGATTTGAACTTTGACCTTTATAGTACGGAGGGTAGTAGAGCTTAAATATGAAAAGTACGTATGTGGGAGTCCATATTGAAGTATATATACTCAATAGGGTTAAGAAGTTGGGATAATATATTCGAATCAGTCTTTTTAGCAAGGTATAGAATTATTACAAAATTAGTGGGTATTGCCAATTACAACAAAAATCTATTAATGTTAAGCTGCCTTTCAATAAGAAAGAAATTTTTTTCTCAACCTACTAGCTTGTTGTGGACATGACTGACAACCTGTTACGATGTTGTGGAGACAACATATACAACGGTAAGCCAAGATGTTTGATAAGTTGCTTTCCAAGATTGCGAAGTTGTGGTTGCTATAAATTCTCTCCTACTCTGTGGTCCTTCCCTAGGGAGATTATTGTTAATTAGTGACAATCAATGTCAACCCCGAAAAATTACCAGAAGGCATACAAGAAGAAAAAATCAGTTGTTCTGAACCACCTTTGCGACAGCCTCGATTCCACGGTCTCCGTTAATAAATTCTCCTGGAGCCCACCTTGCCGCAATTCCACCGATAAATAACCATAAATTCTTTCGCCTGACATTCTCGCAAAGGCGGATAAACCATGCACATATGATCGTCAATAAGATAATAAGCCACTTGTCTAATCAGATGCAAAAATGTACGTAAAATTTATTTTATAAATTTTATTTAAAAAAGTTAGGCAGGCCAACATGTGGGTCCATACAATAGATTGTCATGGGGCAGTCAAGTAGTTGGCCTGATATGGCCCTTCTGAGTTGGACCCCTTAGCCATATCAGGCCTTACCCCTTGGTCTGGCGGGTCAGAACCGAGCCAGCACAGCACACTGGCCCACAGGCCAGCTCTTGCAGTGGGTGGGACTTGCATGACTCAACCCATTTGATTCAAAACCTTTACACCTTATCCTATCTCTATACACACATATCTCATCTTTGTACACAATTGTATTATCATTGTATATTCTTATATTGTCATTATGTATGCACTTATTTTATCTCTATAAATGCTTATCACATCTTTGTACAACTTATATTGTTACTATATACACTTATATTGTTAGACACCCATTTTCAAGGAAGATGTTGATATCTCTAGCCAAATGCTTTGGGATGTGTAGAGTACTAACTAATATTCAGAAGCTCTGGTCTAAATGGAGAAGGAAGAAGCAAAAAAAAGTGCTGGGATCAATTGATTATGGCATTTATATGGCATATGTGGAATGAGAGAAATTCTAAAATCTTTCATGATAAAAAGGCATCACAATCCTTTATCATCCATAAGATTATGTCAACATTTTTTATTGTGGAGAACCCTTTGCCCTAAAATATGGGTGGATGCGCATAGCAACTTTTATGATATGCTATTTTTTCTTCTTTCATCTTCTTTTATGTAACGATTTTGTAAATCCTTCTACCTCACTTTCCATCAAAAAAAGAAGACAACTAGCCTGCTATTAGTGCGATAAATTTCATCTCTTGAGGGTTGGTTGTTGGAAGTGAAAATTTGTTCCTCCAAAATGTGTATACTTAATACAGTTGAGCTAAAGTTAGGGGTCTAAGAGATTGAAGACTAACAAGGTCATTTCATTCTTGGATGATAATTACATGGAGTTTAGACACCCCAAGAAGATGCCTTAGTTTTCACCATGGTGATTGCAAATTAATTAGGTCAAAAAGTTTCTGGTTCATGATGGAAGTTTGGCTAATATTCTTTATTATGATGCCTTTGAGAAGATGGGGTTATGTAAGGATTATCTGAAGTTGGGTTACCTGCTAAGAGGAGAGTGTTTAGAGACCTCATACTCTCCTCCAAATGCGAAATTATTTTAATCCAAGAGTCTAAGCTAAGTGATAAGTCTATTTATTATCCCAATTTAACTATTAAAATAAATATTAATTACTTTAAATTTATTAAGAATTGATACTTTTTATGGATGTTTGTAGAAAAGGAGCCTATAGATGGAAAGAGCTCGATTTTTGGAGTCCAACGATGCAGACGGCACTAAATTAGGAATCGGTTTGCCCAAAAAGGAAGAAAGAGATGATTTCGTATGATTTTCGATGCAAAATAAGGCAGGTGATGTTGAACGGATGGCTGAAATTTTTTTTCATAATATCTGAACGATCTTGAACGCTCGATTGACTCCAACTTTGATTAGGAGAAAATCCTAGACAAGCTCTATAAAAGGAGGACTTCAGATAGTAGTTGAAGGGAAGAATTTCTACAAAGCTCTTTTTATTCTTCTTTTATTTAGATTATTATATTTAGGCCTGAAAGAGAAAAATTATGGAGGGGATGCTGGCAGCAGCAATGCGTGGCTAGATTCCTTCAACTTGGGATGATGATGAAGCCTATAATCAGGTTTTATCTTTCTTTTTGTTCTTATTTTCTATGCAATAAAAATTATGCTATTCTTTATTATATCTTTTGAGTTATTTTTTTGATCAAGGTTTTGATCTGATATACACGACCTGTACCCTCTATTGACGTACCGTGATCTCAGGATATGGTATGTGCCTAAGAAAGATATCGTAGTATGATAGATTAGACCCTTAACCTTATAATTATTAGATAGTTTATACTCTAAGCGGACGTACCGTGAACTCCTGATGCTGTCCGTGCCTGACAAGAGATAAATTATTCTAATTTTAAATTTAAAAATTATTACTATTATAACATTAAAAAAAGAAGATAAAACCTGTTTGCATGGTGGATTCAGATTCCTGGGTTGCTTCTTCTACTATTTAAATTTTGTTAATTAATTAGTTGTTATCTTTTAATAACCGCTATTCTTAATATAATCCTCTATATATATATTTTTTTTCTTTCATGAAATAATTGCCCTTGATCCCCGAGGATACGATCCCGATTCACCACTAGCAATAGTAGTGAGTAGGTTTTATTTTTGACCGCCAACGACAATGATCAAATTTTGGCACCGTTGCCGGGGATCCAGGCACGATTAGTTCACAAAAAAAAATGTTGTTAAATGTTGTTGGGCTCTGCTGAGGGCATTCTAATCAAGTGGAGCTCTTAGCTTCTTAGGCTTTGAGGCAAAAGAGCCAATGTTTTCTCCTTATCCATCAATCTTTATAACCTTATTGTCAATAAAGAGATTTCCATTACTACTGCGTATTGTAACATCCTGAAATTTTGTAATCTTCATAACATTAACGATATATTTGTTGTAATGAAAGTTGAATGGTTTCAATGATTTGTTGGTAATGTTAGCCACTTGGTTAATGCTAGAAGGAAAATTTGTGGTGGTGTATACATCTTGGAATGAAATTTTATATGAACTCCTTTGGTATTTGAGTTTTTGGGAAGGATTCCCATGTGTAAATTCTTGTTTTCTCTTATAGAATGCATTTTTGGAAGGCATGAAAGCCCTAAATAAGAAGAGTTGGGTGTGGGCTTGGAAGAGACAGAGTGAGGATTTCCATTAGATGACCAGTTGGGTGCCTAATTTTATTTTTCTTTTTGTCTTAGAAATGTTTCAGAGTTTAAGGTCTCAGTGAGCATCCAATTGGACACCCAATTCTATAATGAATGGAAGTTGGGCGCCCAATGGTGGGCATTAGGCATCCAATTCTGTAATGAATGGAAGTTGGGTGCCCAATGATGATCAATAGGTGCCCAATTCTATGATTAGTGGAAGTTAGGCACCAAATGGCGGGCATTAGGCACCTAACAAGGAGAGTTGGTCGCCCAATGGTGGGCATTAGGCGCCTACCTACTTTATTTAGGGAAGATTTGAGGCTTTAAAAGAGAAAAGAAAGAAGAGAAAAAAGAAAAGAAAAGAAAAGAAAGAGGGCATGGCCAGAGGTTCAGCCGTGGGAGGAAAGAAAGGAAAAAGAAAGAAAGAAAGAAGAAGAAGAAGAAGAGAAGGAAGGGAAAGCTTGAGAGTTGTACTAGTCTTCTAGGTAAGCAATAGCTTTCTTAGATCTTGCATGGCTTTAGATTTTTTTGGATTCTAAAATTATGAGATGATAGTAGAAGTAATCTTAAGTAGAGAAAGGGTGAAAGAAAATCATGTGATATCAGAGGTTAGAGCATGCATGCATGCATAGTTTCAAGGAAACCTTGCGTGCAGGTGATCCTAATAATTACTATAGCTGTATGATGACATAGGTCAAGAGGGTTGTTCCATGAAGAAGGAACATCGGTGTTGATTCACAAATAGGAGTGCTACTTGCTGAGGTGAGTGGGTTTCTCATCTAGCAATGGAAAGATTTATTTTTGAATTATTATGGTGTTGTTTAATACCTAGTTGTGATATAATATGTTTAGTAGAGTATTACATGTGTTTTAAACCTGGGAAATGAGAACCTAGTATATGATATTCTGATGCATGGGTTTTGATGCATGCATGAGTCTGTGAGCATGGGTTTTGATGCATGAGTTTAAGCATGAGTTTTAAACAAAAGAATTATGCCTAGTTTTTGATATGTGGATTTTAGATGCATACATGACAATTTGCATAGTAAAGTTATTTTTTTTAAAAAAGAGCATGTTTTAATGTATGTGTCATACAAGCATCGGGCAGCTATGGGCTGATCACCTTGTAGACTGTGTCGTAGTATGAGCATTTGCACACTACAGTTACAGTCACACCTCCTTGCGATTCGATCGTACAATGATCTCTGGGGCCAGGGGTGAGTGCACACTAGATCAGGCCCAGTGGGGCAGGTTGCAAGCAGCCCATGAGGGCAAAAATCATAGCTTGGTAATGAGCTGGTTAGTATATAGCCCATGGGGGTAAAAAGAAAACCCGAGGTTCTAAGGTCAAGAAACAAATCATTATGCCGGATGAACCGAATGGGTAAGGGGTGGTATTTGTGCGGAGATCCTATAGCGATTTCAAACACCCGATGAGAATACACCTGTAGGAGGGCAACTATAGTACCATTACCTCGGAGGTATTACACATAGCCCAACATTACGATGATTTAAAAACATGCATTGGTTTTAACAAAAGGTCGGTGGGCCAATTATATTCCATGTGAGAAAGTGTTTTCAAAAGAAATGCCGATAGGCAAGATTTGACAAGCATGCAATGTGTTTTATAAAGGGCCAATGGGCCAAATGCATATCCCGATGGGGATGAGTTTATATGAGATGCTAGTGGGCAAAATAGATCTGGTGGGGATCAGAGAAATGAATAATGAAAGTCTGGGTTGTATCAAAAATATTTC
This sequence comes from Calamus simplicifolius, assembly GCA_900491605.1. Classification (NCBI taxonomy): domain Eukaryota; kingdom Viridiplantae; phylum Streptophyta; class Magnoliopsida; order Arecales; family Arecaceae; genus Calamus; species Calamus simplicifolius. The sequence goes on along the minus strand of UESW01002369.1, from coordinate 116,959 downwards.
ATGTTTTTAAAAAGGTGATGCATCATTCATGAGTTTTATATAAATGAGTTGATTTTCGGTGGAAAATATTTCATATAGTATTTCAGTACTGGTATATTGTTGCAAACATAAGCTAACTTACAAGTTATCTTTTATCATTTCAAAAAGGTATAATTATCCATGTATGAAAATGTTTTATAGTGAAAAAAAAACTTGTATGATATTTTAGTTAAAGATGTATATATTCAAAGAATAAGCTACATTTTACATTTTCTGATATCATGTCCAAATGTGTATTATATGTTTACTCATGCTATATGTGCTTAATATATTTTGATATGGTATTGTGGTTCTCAATTTTTTCATGATTAGATGGTTATCCAGTTACTGAGACTTAGGTTTTACCCCTCTATGGTTAATATTTTTCTATTTTCAGATTAGTGAGCCTAGTTGGCAAGTTTAAAAGATTGGCGGGACTGAACCCTTAGCTAGCGAAGCTTGTTTGGATGCAAGAGAGTATAAATGATAGCTTTGTATATTTAGTTAGTGTGGGATGACTTTTGTGTGTATGTATATGTGTATGTGTACAGTGAGTTTTGATGATGTATTATAAACTCTTTTGAAATGAAAAGAAAGACTTGTATTTTAGAGCAAATTATGAGTACAATATGTGTATCTATGGATTTTTATCAATTTTGAATGTGATCTTATAGACTGCATAAGGATGTTACATGAAAAAAAATTATATTTGAGATGGATGATGTCAAATATTGAAATGATATTATGTAAATGTATATGTATATTTGAGCAAAAAATAAAATGTTTTTAACATGATGCATTTTTGGGTGTCTGCCGCTTGTGATAATCTATTGGAGTTTCCTAGATCTTTATGGAGCGCTACATAAAGGCTAGTACAACTCTATCCGATTACCTTAGGTGTGCATGTTTGTTGTCAGTTGTCCTAGAAGGATGGGGGCGTCGATAAGGTTTGGTATCATAGCCCGAGGTTATTAGGTCCTAGGGGCATAAGTATAGGGTATGAGATGAGAATAACTATGAGTATGAGTCTAGGATGATTAAATGATTATGATTATTGAATGATAAAACTAATGTGATGAATTGTGACTTGTAGGATGGTTACTACAAGGGTAAGTAAAGAGAGAGGGCAATCTCAGATAGAGGTAGCGGCAGGGGTCAAAGTAGACCCAGAAGGTCAGTTAGAGAAGGCCGACCTAGTAGAATTGTTTCTAGTGATTCCATCGAGTCAGTATCTGGTGATGCTAGGGTGGGGTATTGAATGATGAAACTAATGTGATGAATTGTGACTTGTAGGATGGTTACTACAAGGGTAAGTGAAGAGAGAGGGCAATCTCAGATAGGGGTAGAGGCAGGGGTCAAAGTAGACCCAGAAGGTCAGTTAGAGAAGGCCGACCTAGTAGAATTGTTTCTAGTGATTCCATCGAGTCAGTATCTGATGATGCTAGGGTGGGGGCATCTTCAGAATAGATGCTAGAGTTTTTTTGACAGTCTGCTACCCTTATGCCAATGGACCCATCTTAGGCACAGACTCAGGGGCCTAGTATGCCAGATCTAGTGGGCATGATTATCCAAGCTGTGGTAGCAGCTGTGGGTGCTAGTTCCAACCTTTATATAAAAAATTTAGAGGATGAGAGGAATGTGGAAAGAGCCAAAAAATTGGGGGCTCTGGAATTCAAAGGAACCACTGATCCTCTTCAGGTTGGGGAGTGGCTGCAGAGGATAGAGAGAGTTTTTGATGTGATGAGATGCTCCGAGGAGCAAAAGTTGTGTATAGCCACCTTCTTACTGAAGGATAGAGCCATAGTTGGTCGAGATCTATGTGTAGCAGGCAGCTACCTGGAGTTGAGATGACTTGGGGGAATTCAAAAAGGAATTCCACCAATAGTATTATTCTGAGGTTTATAGGGATCAGAAGAGGAGGGAGTTCCTTACTCTGACCCAGGGAAGAATGTCTATGGCTGAGTATGAGGCCGCATTTGTGGAGCTATCTCAGTTTGCTGAGGCACTAGTGCCTGATGAGAGGAAGAGGTGCAGATTATTTCAAGATGGATTAAATCTTTCTTTAAAAACTAAGACTCGTATGCAGACTTATCATAGTTATTCTGAGTTGGTGTAGGGAGCACTCAGAGCTGAGGATATTGAAAAAGAATTCATGAGTAGAAGACAGGAGAAAATGAAAAGAAATGCACCTAGTCTTCCTTTGGGTGCAGGAGGGACCCAGTTCTTCAAGAAGCCCCAGAAAGTGAGGCAATACAATGCTAGTCAGAAAGCACCAATGGGGGTTGGTAGAGGAGCTAGATCAGTACAGTGTCTAGCCCAACTTAGAGGAGACCAGTCTATGGAAGTGTACCTCAGGCTGCTAGTAGTAGAGTAGCAGGAGAGGTAAGAAGCCAGAGCCATCCCTATGGTGGGGAGAGACCTATCCCTCAGTGTAGTTTATATGGGAGGATGCACTTTGGGGAGTGCAAGAAAATTTCTGGGGGATGTTTTATTTGTAGTCAACTGGACCATATGATAAGAGATTGCCCTTTGTGGTTGCAGGGCAATAAGCCCACTCAGGGATCTGTGGCACCTAGTGGGCGATCTATTAGGAGGGGAGTCAGTAGTGCTCCAGCTTTAGCTAATCAAGTGAGATCTAATGCCAATCAGTCTGGAGTGCCTTCAAATGTTTCAAGGGCTGAAGCCAGAGTGTATGCTATGAACAGACAGGAGGCCCAAATGGATCCGGATGTGGTTACAGGTATGTTACCCAATAATAATCATGATGCATATATTTTCATTGATTTTGGATCTATGCATTCTTTCATATCATGTGATTTTGCAAAGCATCTAGATAGAGATGTGGGTCAGTTGGGTAGCCAGTTGGTGGTATCTATGCCTGTAGGAAAGCCCTTTATAGTAGATCAAGTATATAGAGGCTATGATATTTTTGTGAAGGGTTAGAAATTAGCAGCATGTTTGACTCCTTTGAGTTTGAAAGAGTTTGATGCCATCCTGGGGATGGATTGGCTATTTGTGCATGGGGACAGGGTAGATTGTTTGAGAAAAAAGTTGTGTTGTAGTCTTCTGAGGGTAGAGAGGCCAGTTTTATTGGTAATAGGAGGGGGTTGCCCTCCGGAATAATTTCAGCCTTGTCAGCAAATAGAATGCTAGTAAAGGGATATAAGGCCTTTTTAGCTTGTGTGTTGAGCCTAGAAGGCAATGGTCTAGAGTTAGTAGATATCTCTGTGGTGAGATTTTTTAGATGTATTTCCTGAGGAGCTGCCAGGGTTACCTTCTAATAGGGGGATTGATTTTTGTATTGATCTGGTTCCAGATACTAAGCCAATAGCCATGGCGCCTTATAGAATGGCTTTATCTAAATTGAAAGAATTAAATAGCCAGCTATAGAAATTATTGGATAAAGGGTTTATTAGACTCAGTATTTTGCCATGGGGTGCACCAGTGTTGTTTGTAAAGAAAAAGAATGGTACCTTAAGGTTATGTATAGACTATAGACAGTTGAATAAGGTGACCATTAGAAATAATTATCCATTACCATGGATTGATGATTTGTTTGATTAGCTGCAGGGGGCAGTAGTATTTTCAAAGATTGATCTGAGATTCAGGTATCATTAGTTGAGAATAAAGAATGAGGATGTATCTAAGACTTCCTTTAAAACCAGATATGGTCATTATAAGTTTTTGGTGATGCCATTTGGCTTGACTAATGCTCCAGCTGCTTTTATGGGTCTAATGAATCAGGTTTTTCAGGAGATTCTAGATAAATTTGTTATTATGTTTATTAATGATATCTTGATTTATTCTAGAAGAAGAGGGGAGCATGAGCAGCATCTAAGGATAGTATTGCAGATTCTAAGGGAGAAACAGTTATATGAAAAATTTAGTAAAAGTAAATTTTGATTGGATGAGATAAAATTCTTAGGACATGTAATATCGGCCAAAGGTATTATGGTAGATCCTCAAAAGATTGAAGCTATAGTAGATTGGGAGGAACCTACTAATTGAATCGAGGTAAAGAGTTTTCTTGGGATTAGCAGGGTATTACATGAGATTTATAGAGAATTTTTCAATCTTGGCTTCTCCCATGCTAAATTGCTTAGAAAAATATTAAATTAATTTGATTGGTCTGATGAATGCCAAAAGTGTATTGATGAACTAAAAAGAAGATTGACTTCAGCCCCAATATTGACACTTCCTGATGGTGCCAGTGATTATGTGATCTATAGTGATGCTTCACTAAAGGGTTTGGAGTGTGTTTTGATGCAAAATGAAAAAAGTAGTGGCACATATATCTAGACAATTAAGATCCCATAAAAAGAATTACCCCACCCATGGTTTAGAGATAGCTGTTGTTATTTTTGCATTGAAGGTTTGGATGCACTACCTGTATGGAAGGAAGTGCTAGATATTTACTGATCATAAGAGATTGAAATATATTCTAACCCAGAAGAAATTAAATTTGAGGCAGAGGAGATGGATTGAATTAATAAAGGATTATGATTGTATTATTGAGTATAACCCAGGGAAAGCTAATGTTGTAGCTGATGCCTTGAGTCGGAAGTCTATGGCTACATTAGCTTCTATTAGAGCAGTGCAGCTATCCTTGATGATTGAGTTGAGGAGATTAGATGCAGAGCTAGCTATAGAAAGATCATGAGCCTTGTTGGCCAATTTCAGAGTGAGACCCCTGATGCTTGAGGAGATAAAAGAGGCTCAACTACAGGATCCGTAGTTGCTGAAAGATAGAGATTTGATTCAGAGTGGGTCTTAGTTAGAGTTTTCTATCAAAAACGATGGGGTGTTGTTGTTCAAGGGTAGATTATATGTGCCAGCTGTGGAATTATTAACAAATCAGATTTTGAAGGAAGCACATAGCTCAGCTTATTCAATGAACCCAGGTAGTTTTAAAATGTATAGAACTATCAAACGAAATTACTGGTGGAATGGAATGAAAAAGAAAATAGCTGAGTATGTGTCTAAATGTTTAGTGTGTCAGTAGATTAAAGCAGAACATAAGAGTCCTGCTGGCAAGCTTCAGCCTCTGTTTGTACCAGAGTGCAAATGGGAGCATATAACTATGAATTTTTTTATAGGACTCCCTAGGACAAGAGGGGGTAATGATGCTATATGGGTGATAGTTGATAGATTGACTAAGTCTACTCATTTTTTGCCTATTAAGATTTCTTTTACCTTGGATAGATTGACAAAGTTATATGTGCAAAATTGTGAGTAGGCATGGTGTGCCTATATCAATTGTATTAGATAGAGATCCAAGGTTTACATTGCATTTCTAGGCAAAATTGCAAAATTCTTTGGGGACTAAATTGAGTTTAGTATAGTATTTCATCCCCCAAACTAATGGTCAGTTTGAGAGAACCATCCAGATTGATGCGGGATGTACTATGCAAGAGATTAACATAGAACAATGATTCATATTTTAAGGTGCTTTACTTTTCAAAATGAGTAAGAATAAACTAAGGATGAATATGTGAAGAGTAAAGTAACTACCCGCAGAACACGATTCACTAAGTAATAAAAAAAAACAGGATCCTAGGGTTGAAAAACCACTACTTAGAACATGCTCTTTCTTTAATAAAACAGAACTTATGAGAAGGGATGTGTCTGATTACCAGGCAATGATGGTCTTTGTCCTAAAAGATTGGATCATACAGCTCTCAGGATGAGTGCCTGAAAGATGAAGCTATACTACCACAGATGTTTTAGCTTTTCTTCAAATGATTCTGGAGGCAAGGAGGACTTTATCTAAGGATCATCGCACCTTGGTGTCTTGGGCCTGGGATGCTTGGAATAAGTATTGGAACTGATATTTGTTGAGCCTCTCACCCTCTTCCTCACGGAGTGTTAATGCTCAAGAGCATAGAAAAATAGAAGAAGAAGACTCTTTTTCATTAATCATCAATTATTTTTTTACAAGAAGGGAGGGGTTTTTATAATAAACCCTAACCCTTGAATTACATGAAAAAAAAGAAAATAAAGGCGCCATATTGTTTCCAAATAAGAAGATAGGCGGCATCTTAAAATAAGAAAAAGAGATCAGGGGATAGCTTTTCCAAATAAGAAGATAGTCAGCATCTTGAAATAAGGGAAAGAGATCAGGGGATAGCTTTCCCAAATAAGGAGGTAGGCGGCATTTTGAAACAAGAGAAAGAGATCAGGAGATGGCACCATATTCTATTTTCCAGAAGGAGTGGACGACAAGTCACCTTCCATAGCGGCTTATTTGCTTCCTTTTATGCTGAGATGACTTTATGAAAATCTTGGGATGCCCTAATTGAGTAGATGGTGCCAACTTTGACTAAGATTCCATATGGGGCTGAGGTGGCACACTGAATGTGGTCTTTCATAGTTTTGGGCCTTCAACTTCTTACACTTTAACTCAATAAATCTTGACTTGATTCAAATAAAATTACTGGACTCATACTTGACTCAAATTAAATTATTGAACTCATACTGACAAAACTTGATTACAGTACTTAAAGTCAAACCTACATAAAGTAAAATTTTTATAATGAGCTCAGTAATCTCTGTCTGATCCTGATGCCCCCACCAATTCTTTCGAGGTGGGAGGAACTCAACCCTCTCGAGTTAGGGTCAATTCAACTCTGGTACTACTCCAATAGGTCTAGATTGAGGCACTGCAGATCCTCTCAAATGATCCATGAATATCCTCAAATTCTAGTCGACCTTGCCAATAAACTAAATAACGTTGGTAGCCTTTATCCCGAGTAGTAATTTCTTAATCATTCAGGATACGTTCAATCCTTTCTACTTTCCCAAGTAAATTTATTGGTGGACACTCAAGTATGGGTTTGCAATAGGATCGAATCCAAATGGCTCACTAGGTATCATTGCTGGTTCCCTATACTCAACTAGGTCTGAGATATTGAAGGTTGAGCTAATGCTAAATTCGGGTGATAACTTGAGTACATAGGCAAACTGTCCAACTTTCTTTATTACTTTGAAGGATCCAGCTCCATGGGCATGTAACTTTTTCATGGTTTCTGAAGAAAACCGCTCAGGTCTAAGCCTAATCACTACATAATCTTTCTCAGCACATTCTTTAACTCTCTTTTGAAAATTAGCCATATTTTTATAAGCATCATTGCTTAAATTAATCTTATTGATAATTTTCTTATGCAAATCTCTAACATGTTGTGCAAATGATTCAGCTGACTCAGAGACTCATGCATGTATGAAAAAAGGGATTAGGTCATGAGTCTATTAGGCTTATAACCATGGACAATCTCAAATGGACTCTTGCCTGTGGTCCTATTAACTGAACTATTGTAAGTAAATTTGGCTCTAGGTAACAAAAGGTCTCAATTTCTAGTGTTTTTACCTATAAGATATCTCAACAAGTTTTCAAGGATTTGGTTCACTACTTCAGTCTAGCCATCGGTTTGAGGGTGGTAGGAAGTAAAAAATTTAAGCTTTGTCCTTAACATGTGCCAAAGGATTTTTCAAAAATAACTCGTGATTGAACATCCCTATCAGATACAATGATTTTTGGTAGACCATGTAACCTAACCACTTCATCTAAGAAAAGTTTGGCCACCTTGAAGGCATCAAACTGGCTCAGTGAGAAGTGCTTAGTGGTATTCATCCTATAATGTGAAAGATTAGGCAAAGTGGCTCCTAGGTCTAGATCTATAGTATGTTGGATGTCCCTTAAAGGTGGTAATTGATTAGGAAGTTCTTCAAGAAACACATCTTAGAATTCTCTCAAAAATTTTCTCTCTTTCAAAAATTCTATTACCTTTTGAGGGTATTCCTTTTGGGTTTGATCATGAATTTTTCTAGCAGTTAAGATTCAAACTGGTGAACCCTCAGTGATCTTATGCTTTAGTTCTTTAGCGCTGATCAAATTTAATCTTGGTTTCTTCTCTTTCAGGTTACTAGATTCCCTCTTAATGTTATCCTTAGGTGGAGTTTGGTTTATCACAAACTTCTTCCCATGGTGGTTAAATGAGCAGGAGTTGGATCGACCATATAGGATAGCATCATGGTCATATAACCAAGGTCGACCTAAGATGATACTGCTAACTTTCATAGGAAGAATATCACACCATACCTTTTCTTGATAGGATTGTAATTAGATCATGACTTGGCATCTTAGTTTAATGAGGATGGAATTTGAGTCTATCCAGGATACCTTATAAGGATTGGGATGGGGAACCATAGATAAACCTAGGGTTTTGATAGCATTGGTTGAGATGGCATTAACACAACTTCCGCTATCTATGATGATCTTGCATACTTTTCTGCCTAACTTCACAAATGTTTGCAGGACATGGGTACTACACCAATCCTCTTATTCTTTGGTTTGGGTCAAGATATGTCTAACAACTCTCAATAAATTAGATGACTCAATGACTTTCTCATCTCCTTCGTATTCATCCACTAAGTGTATTCTAGCTTCATACACTTCTCCTTCATGCTCATAGTGGGTTTATGATCTTCTTCCTCTAGTTCTCCTATGTGTAGGGATTGGGTTGGGCATTGACTAGCATAGTATCTTAATTTATGACATATAAAATAAGGAGCATTAGGATTAGGATTCCTCTAAACTTTAGGTGACTTACCTTTATCTTTCTTGCGGGTCAATGGGGTATTAGGGATACCATGTCTAGTAGGTTCAGGTCGATGGATTATGGGTCTTCTTTGGAATCTCTTGTTGTCTCTAGCTATCTGATAAACCTGTTCAAGATCATGAACTTCTCTTAAAATAATTCTCTCTGAATGTCCTCATGTAGTCCAGCCCTAAATCTAGATAGGGTCACAGCTTCAGATTCTTCTATGCTATAGCTCATGACATATTCATCAAATTTGGCTATGTATTCAGATACGGTCTTGCTTCCCTAACTCAGTTTTTGCCATTGATCTAAAAGCCTCTAATGGTAGGATAGGGAAAGATACTTTTTCCTAAACTTAAGTTTTATGGCTTTCCAGTTAGCTATGAGTATGTCTCCCCTCTGATGACTAAGACGCTCAACATTTCTCCAATATAGCCTGTCTTGTCGGACTAACTTAAGTTTGGCAAATTTGACCTTCCTTCCTTCTGACATCTCATACCACTTAAAGTATTGGTCCATGTCACTTTTCCAATCAACATACACCTTAGGGTCTAAATCTCCATCAAAAGTGGGTGCATCGAGTCGTATGTTTCTAAAGACTCTTTCCTTCAAATCCATAAAGTCTTGGTGTGGGTGTCTAGGGTTATGTTCAGGAGAGAGACCATGACGATGGGCTTTTGGACCAAGGAGAGTTGGTCTAGGTGATTGAAGTTCAGTGTGGTTTAATTGGTTTTCTACAAGGGTCCTGATTCGCACTTCCATTTGGTCAAACCTATTGTTTAATTGTCTAAATTGTTCAATCATGGTTCTCATTAAAGTTTCAAGATTGGGATCCATGGTGTAACTTGGTTGTGCTTGGGGATGTTGGTAATGGACTATTGACTTGGTGGTCATACAACATACAAATTCATTCTAGGGTTTCTAGACCTAGAAGCTCATGTAGAATGAATCAACTCAAATTACAATCAACTCAACAATTATCCTTTCCAGTGGCCAGATAAGAGGTGGGGTTGTGGGAGGCTCTCTCCGCTCTCGCAGGGACCTAATTAGAGAACCACAAGTCCGCTTAAGGCATTTGTCGTTTGACCCTTAGCCCTAGACACCACTTTCAAGAAATAACTGAAGGATTGAGTGCACCGGTTTCATCACAATACTTGAAACTCAACCACGTGGGTGTCCCTAGTTTTGCTTTAGGTTTCTACTCAATTTTAATTAGGCATGGGATCGAGATGAGGGTGGTTGTTTTGAGCCAAGGAAAGGTGATGAAAATCCTTTCCTTATCTAAGATAGAGAAATTACCCTTAAGTGAATTCAGTGATACATGCATACACACATGAAAACCTAAAGTAAAATATGCAGATATATATATATATATATATATATATATATATATTATTTTATGTTGAAGATTTGAAAATAAGAAAAAAATTATAGATTTAATGAAGATTAATTAGATGATTGCTAAGGGTCTCATGTTCGGCCGTAGCTCATTACTCCCATGGGTCATGACAGTATACTTTCGTATACCTGCTCAGGAGGCATGCAATCCTAAACAATGCAATTCTGATTTTTTTTTTATATTTAAAAATTTTAGTAATATGCATGAACATATCTTAGCCTGCTCTGATACCAAACTGATGCGGGATGTACCATGCAAGAGATTAACATAGAGCAATGATTCATATTTTAAGGTGCTTTACTTTCCAAAATGAGTAAGAATAAACTAAGGATGAATATGCAAAGAGTAATGTAAATACCCACAGAATAAGATTCACTAGGTAATAAAGAAAACATGATCCTAGGGTTGAGAAACCACTACTTAGAACATTATCTTTCTTCAATAAAATATAACTTATGAGAAGGGATGGGTTTGATTATTAGGCAATGATGGTCTTTGTCCTAAAAGATTGGATCATATAGCTCTCGGGGTGAGTGCCTGAAAGATGAAGCTATACAACCATAGATGATTTGGCTTTCCTTCAGATGGTTCTAGATGCAAGGAGGACTTTATCTAAGGATCATCATACCTTGGTATCTTGGGACTAGGATGCTTGGAACAGGTGTTGAAATGGATATTTGTTGGGCCTCTCATCCTCTCCCTCACGGAGTGTCAATGCTCAAGAGCATAGAAAAATAGAAGAAGAAGACTCTTTTTCATTAATCATCAATTATTTTTTTATAAGAAGAAGGGAGGGGTTTTTATAATAAATCCTAACACTTGAATTACATAGAAAAAAAAAAGAAAATAAAGGTGCCATATTATTTTCAAATAAGAAGATAAGCGGCATCTTGAAACAAGAAAAAGAGATCAGGGGATAACTTTCCCAAATAAGAAGATAGTCAGCATCTTGAAATAAAAAAAGAGATCAGGGGATAGCTTTTTCAAATAAGAAGATAGTTAGCATTTTGAAATAAGAAAAAGAGATCAGGAGATGATGCCATATTCTGCTTTTCATAAGGAGTGGACAATAAGTCACCTTCCATAGGGGCTTATTTGCTTCCTTTATGCTGAGATAACTATGAAAATCTTGGGATGCCCTAATTAAGTAGATGATGCTTACTTTAATTGGGATTCCATGTTGGACTGAGGTGGCACACTGAATGTGGTCCTTCATGGTTTTGGATCTTCAACTTCTTATACTTTGACTCAATAAATCTTGACTTGACTTAAATAAAATTATTGGACTCATACTTGACTCAAATAAAATTATTGGACTCATACTGATAAAACTTGATTACAGTACTTAAAGTCAAACTAACATAAAGTAAAAATTCTATAATGAGCTTAGTAACCTCAGTCTGTTCCTAGTGCTTCCACCATAGACATTGGAGGATATGTTGAGAGCTTTTGTCATTGAGTTTTCTGGTACCTGGGATGATAATTTGTCTTTGATAGAATTTTCTTACAATAATAGCTACCATTCTAGCATTGATATGGCACCATATGAAGCCTTATATGGGAGAAAGTGTAGAACTCCAGTGTGTTGGAATGAGGAGGGTGAGAGAAGGCTGTTAGGCCCAGAATTAGTTCAGCTCACAGCAGATCAAGTTAAAATCATAAGAGCTAAGTTAAAGGCAACCCAGGATAGATAGAATATCTATTCAGATAAGAAACATAGGGAAGTAAAGTTTGAGGTTGAAGATAAAGTATTTTTGAAAGTATCTCCCTGGAACGGTATTATGAGGTTTGGAAAGAGAGGCAAGTTAAGTCCTAGGTGTATTGGATCTTATGAAATCTTAGAAAAAGTTGGAACACTTACTTACAGATTGGCCTTACCTTCGGATCTATCTCAAATTCATAATGTGTTTCATGTATCAATGCTTAGGAGGTATGTGTCGGATTCCTTCCATGTGATTCAGTCTGAGTCTATTGAGCTGCAGAAGGATCTGTCATTTGTAGTGGAACCAGTGACGATTCTAAATAGAGAGTTAAGTAGCTTCATAGTAAAAGAATCCCTTTGGTCTAGGTTTAGTAGCAGAACCACTAGAGGGAGAAAGCTACATGGGAGAGGGAGGATGAGATGAGATTGAAGTACCCCCATCTGTTTGAGAATTAATCTGGCTAAATTTTGAGGACAAAATTTCCTAAAGGAAGGGAAGAATTGTAACATCCTGAAATTTTGTAATCTTCGTAACATTAATGATATGTTTGTTGTAATGAAAGTTGAATGGTTTCAATGATTTATTGGTAATGTTAGCCACTTGGTTAATGCTAGAAGGAAAATTTGTGGTGGTGTATATGTCTTGGAATAAAATTTTATATGAACTCCTTTGTTATTTGAGTTTTTGGGAAGGATTCTTATGTGTAAATTCTTGTTTTCTCTTGTGGAATGAATCTTTGGAAGGTATGAAAGCCTTGGATCAAAAGAATTGGGCATGGGCTTGGAAGAGACAGAGTAAGGATTCCCATTAGATGACCAGTTGGGCATCTAATTTTATTTTTCTATCTATCTTAGAAATGTTTCGAAGGTTGAGGTCTCAGTGGGCATTCAATTGGATGCCCAATTCTGTAATGAATAGAACTTGGGCGCCCAATGGTGGGTATTAGGAGCCCAATTCTATAATGAATGGAAGTTGGGTGCCTAATGGTGGGCATTAGGCACCTAATTCTGTGATGAGTGAGAGTTAGGTGCCCAATGGTGGGCATTAGGCGCTTACCTACCTTATTTTGGGAAGATATGAGGCTTTAAAAGAGAAAAGAAAGAAGAGAAAAAGGAAAGAAAAGAAAAGAAAGAGAGCATGGCCAGAGGTTCAGCCGTGGGAGGAAAGAAAGGAAAAAGAAAGAAAGAAAGAAAGTAGAAAAAGAAGAAGAAGAAGAAGAGAAGGGAAGTGAAAGCTTAATTTGGAGTTGTCCTAGTCTTCCTGGTAAGCAATAGCTTTCCTAGATCTTGCATGGCTTTAGATTTTCTTGGATTCTTATATTATTAGATGATAGTAGAAGTAATCTTAAGTAGAAAAAGGGTGAAAAAAATCATGTGATATCAGAGGTTAGAGCATGCATTCATGCATAGTTTCAAGAAAACCTTGCGTGCAGGTGATCCTAATAATTACTATGGCTATATAATGATATAGGTTAAAAGGGTTATTCCACGGAGTAGAAACACTGGTGTTGATTCCCAAATAGGAGTGTTACTTGCTGAGGTGAGTGGGTTTCTTATCTAGCAATGGAAAGATTTATTTTTGAACTAGTATGGTGTTGTTTAATACCTAGCTGTGATATAATATGTTTAGTAGAGTATTGCATGTGTTTTAAACCTAAAAAATAAGAACCTAGTATATGATATTCTAATGCACAGGTTTTGATGCATGAGTATGTGAGCATGGGTTTTAATACATGAGTTTAAAGCATGAGTTTTAAATGGAAGATTTAAGCCTAGTTTTTTATATGTGGATTTTAGATGCATACATGGCATATTTGCATGGTAAAGTATTTTTTTTAAAAAAAAGCATATTTTGATGTATGTGTCATACAGAGTATCAGACAGCTATGAGGCTGATCAACCTGTAGACTATGCCATAGCATGAGCATTTGCACACTATAGATACAGCAGTACCTTCTTATGATTCGATCGTACGATGATCCCTGGGGCTAGAGGTGAGTGCACGCTAGACTAGGCCCAGTGGGGTAGGTTGCAAGTAGCCCATGTGGGCATGAATCATAGCTCGATAATGAGCTGGTTACTATATAGCCCATTAGGGAAAAGAGGAAATCCGAGGTTCCAGGGTCAAGGAACAAATCACTATGGCGGGTGAACAGCATGGGTAAGGGATGCTATTTATGTAGAGATCTTGTAGCGAGCTCAAACATCCGATGAGAGTACACTTGTAGGAGGGAAACTGTAGGATGGTACCTTGGAGGCATCATACATAGCCTAAGATCATGATGGTTTAAAAATATGCATTGGTTTTAAAAAAGAGCTGATGGGCCAATTATATTCGTAGCGGGGAAGTGTTTTCAAAAAAAATGCTAGTGGGCAAGATTTGAAAAGCATGCAATGTATTTTATAAAGGGCCAGTGGGCCAAATGCATATCTCGATGGGGATGAGTTTTATATGAGATGCTAGTCTGGGCTATATTAGAAAGATTTCATATTTTTAAAAAGGTGATGCATCATTCATGAGTTTTATATAAATGAGTTGATTTCTGATGGAAAATGTTTCATAGAGTATTTCAGTATTGGTATATTGTTGCAAGCATAAACTAACTTACAAGTTATCTTTTATCATTTCAAAAAGGTATAATTATCCATGTATGAAAATGTTTTCAAGTCAAAAAAATACTTGTATGATATTTCAGTTAAAGATGTATATTATTCGAAGAATAAGCTACGTGTTATGTTTTCTGATATCATGTCCAAATATGTATTATATGTTTACTCATGCTATACGTGCTTAATATATTTTGATATGGTGTTGTGGTTCTCAGTTTTCCCATGGTTAGATGGTTATTCAGTCACTGGGACTTAGGTGTCACCCCTCTGTGGTTGATATTTTTTTTATTTTCAGATCAGTGAGCCTAGTTAGTAGGTTCAAAAGATTAGCAGCACCAGACCTTTAGCTGACAAAGCTTGCTTCGATGCAAGACAGTATAAATGAGAGCTTTGTATATTGAGTTAGTGTGGGGTGACATTTGTGTGTATGTGTACATTGAGTTTTGGTGATGTATCATAAACTCTTTTGAAATAAAAAGAAAGATTTGTATTTTGGAGCAAATTATGAGTATAATATGTGCATCTAAGGATTTTTATCAATTGTGAATGCAATCTTATAAAATGTATGAGGATGTTACGGGAAAAAATTTTATATTTGAGATGGATGATGTGAAATATTGAAATGATATTGTGGAAATGTGTATGTATATTTGAGTAGAAATAAAAAGTTTTAATAGGACACATTTTTGGGTGTCTGCTGCTTGTAATAATCTATTGGAGTTTCCTAGGTCGTTATGGAGCGTTACATAAAGGCTAGTAAAACCCTATCCGATTACCTCAGGTGCACGGGTTTGTTGTCAGTTGTCCCAGGAGGATAGGGGCGCTAACACGTATAGTCTGTATAGTCTAAATGATAGGTCTTTTCATTAGACTTTCTTCTAAGAGAGTCATGATATCCGCCTTACTTTTCCAAGCCCTTAGGTCATTAGAGAGGATTTCAATATCATGAAATCCTTGTCTAACAGTTAGGGGAACTTGCAACCATTGGCAAACTGTCTTATTTTTGTGGATTTCATCTTTAGCCCTCTTATTAGCCTTGTGCTTAGAGGTTGCCACTTTATCTAAAGCAATAAAAAGGACTCCCTCATCTTAGATAGATTGGACATATTCTTGATCTCATCAGAATGGGAGGTTCTATTCCCTAGATATGCTTTGTTGAGTTCCACCTTTGATCATGTGCCAATTCTGCTTGATTATCTCTTCTCTTTCCCCTTCAGTTAAATCTTCGGACTCAAGAATTGGTGGATGGCAAAAATTGATTTTGCAAATGCCATTTATTCTAATTAGTAGAAGCTCTCTTCTACTAGAGTCTTGTAGGCCAATGGGTAGCCAATCTTAAGAGGCTGTGGATGGTTTTGAGGAAGTGGTCAACCAGTTGAGCAACAACCAATAGTGTCTTTTAATCTCTCCAACCATAAAATCTTGACAAGAAAAATCCTGA
>UESW01002369.1:71771-94066 GCA_900491605.1 Calamus simplicifolius | reverse complement strand
TATTTTCTTTCCTTTAATATTTAAGTTTTTATTAGGTTTTTAGAATTTTACATTCATAAGATTATGTCCTTTTTGATTATATTTAAAGCATGTAAAATTACTTTGGCTAGCACGCATAAAAATATTTTTCAATAATTTTTGTTTTCTAAAAGTGTTATACCCTAATCCGGCTTTGTGTCAAAAAATGCTTTTTGACTATTAATAACATGTCAATTTTGTGAGCTTAAGGTAACTTATCAACTATTTCTTATATTTTTCAACCTCTTTCCTTAGTTTATCATTTCATTGGAAATTAATTCTTTTTTTTTTACCAAAATTTATTTTCAGATTTAAGTTTCTTAACTTCATTATTAAGATCTTCCTTTTCTTAATGAAAGTTGAATTTTTATTTTTCAAAAGCTTGTATTTCTTTTTCAAAACCTTGAAATCGTCGACAAGTTCATTAAAAGCATCAAATAATTCATCAAATGCAAACTCATCGAAGGGTTATCGGAACTTACCTCATCGTTGTCGTCCGCCATAAAACATACATTTGCGACTTCCTTTTGTCTTCTTCTTCGGAAGAAGATTCTTCGCTATCACTCCAAATCGCCACATAAGCCTTCTTTTCTTTTGTAGGCTTTCTTTAATTTAGGACATTCATTTCTAAAGTGCCCGATTTATACACTCATAGCAAGTCAAGGGGTCTTTCTCTTTTCTTTGTCCTTGTCCTTGTTCTTATCCTTTTCTCCTTCCCACTTTGCTCCAAAATTTCTTCTTGTGGAAGGGTTTCTTTCTCCTCATGAATCTTTAAACTTTTTAGCTAAGAGAGCAGTCTCTAGTCATCATCATCATCATCATCGCTGCTCTCTTCTTCTTTTGCAGCTTTGAGGGCAATCACTTTCTTCTTCTTTGTCCTCCTCTACGTGCTGCTTCATTGTCAACTCATGGGTCATAAGTGATCCTAGAAGCTCCTCTAAGGCAGAGTGTTGAGGTCCTTTGCTTCTTGGATTACTGTCATTTTGGCTTCCCATGATCTTGGTAGTGACCTAAGAATTTTTTCGAACAAGTTCTGAGTTAGTATATGTCTTACCAAGACTTTTTAAAACCCATTTACAATATCTGTAATCTAGTATACATGCATGCAATGGTTTTCAGATTGTTCCATGCTAAACAACTCATATTTATGAACAAGAATATTAATTTTAGATTCTTTTACTTGGTTGGTACCCTCATGGGTAACCTCTAATCTATCCAAATCTCCTTGCGGATTACATGTGGAGATTCTATTAAATTCATTTGCATCTAAAGAGCAATATAAAACATTCATGGCTTTTAGCGTTAAGCTGTGCCATTTCCTATCATTATCATTCCAGTCCCTTTCGGGCTTAGGAACAATAGTGCCATCAATAACATGTGTGGGTGTACTAGGTCCATAATTATAACACCCCATAGTTCATAGTCAGAAGCTTGAATGAATATCCTCATTCTAGCTTTTCAATATAAATAATTTGAACCATTAAACAGTGGAGGTCTATTCGTAGAATGACCTTCAGCAAATGATCCAACTTGAGCTGCCATTTGGATCTTTAGCTCTTGATCGTGTGATCAAAATCTAATGAAACCAGGCTCTGATACCAATTGTTGGCCCAGATGACAACCCAAGAGGGGGGGTGAATTGGGTTCTTTAAAAAAATTTAAACCTTTTAAAATATTTGTTTGCTTAGTGTGAGTGAAAGTGAATGCAGATGCAAAAACAAAATACAATCAATAAGATAGAGATAGAGATAGAGATAAAGGAGACACGGAAAACACAAGATTTTATAGTGGTTCGGTGTATCCAACCTACGTCCACTCCCAAGATTCACTTGGGTCCACACTATAATCTTCCTTGATTACAGCCGAGTTGTTTTACAAGCTCACAACTCAAACTTGTTGTTTTCCCGGGATCACAACGAACCCAGCCGATTTTTTGGCTCACCAGCACAAAACCCTAACACAAGCTATACCAAGCTTGTACCGAGATAAGACTACCTCCACTAGTTCAATCCCCCAGATTGAACTAGACACAAACAAAAGAAATATTATTTTTCAAGTACACAGCTCCTCAATGAGCAAATAATCAAGTAAATGAACAAGGTTTAGAAAAGCTTGATTTGTAGTTGGTTGGCTTTTGAGCTTTTCTTCTTTTCTTATTTTCTTCTTCTCCTTGCTAGATTGAATCAAGCCTCAGCTCCGATTCTTCACAGTTGAAGCATGAGAAGGATTGAAAAGCAAGAAACTGATCCTCTTTCTCCAATTTGGGAAATCCACCAAAACTTTGATTTGAATGCCTTGGATTCCTCTTGAGCTTTTTGGAGTGGAGTGGATTTGAGCTAGAAGGTTTTTTCTCTTGAGATTCAGGCTCTCTCTTTTTCGGATTTTTGAATTGGGATTTCTCTATTTCTGTTTTTTTCTTTGTTTTTTCCGTTCTTATTTTTGAATGATAGTCTTCCTTTTTATAGATTTCTTTCAAACCATTTTTGGAAGAAAACTATCCGTTGGAGTGTACCTTGCAACAAATATATCCGTTAGAAATAAAGTAAAATAGAAATATTACCGTTAGAGCTGATCTGGCAATTTGATTTTTTGTTCCAGGTGGGTTGGAGTTGACTCTAACTTTTTTGGAGTCGGCTCTAACTCGAAACACTTTAATCCATTAATTCTGGAGTCGTCTCTGACTTTTCTGGGGTCGACAAGAAACTTTTTTGGAGTCGACTCTAACAGACCCGGAGTCGACTCTAAGTCGGGGCCAGAAAATCAACGTTCTGTCTTTTCTGTTGAAGTCGGCTCTAACAGTCTCGAAGTCGACTCTAACTTCCGTGCCAGATACTGGAGTCGGCTCTGTGATTCTCGAAGTCGACTCTAATGTCTGCAATCTTACCTAGACATTAGATTCGATCCAGAACAAGATTTAACTCCTGATTTGATCATTCAATCGACTTATAATCTGAAAAACTAATCAAAATCATTAGAGCCTTCAATTGTTATACTCAAATAGTTTTGTTAATCATCAAAATCATCAATTGGGTAAACAAAATCTGAAATTTATCAAAATGATCATAAACTTGGATAAATCTTCCTTAGGTTGTGGTAAATCAAGAGGTTCAAATATTTAGATAAATTTTCCTTAGAATCATAAGAGGATCTTTAAGCAAATGAATGAATTTTAGATAGTCATTCCTAGGAGATTTAAAATCATTTTGATGCATCACAAACTCCTAATTCTCCTCTAAGATAACAAAATCTCTTTTCACTTAAAGGTTTTGTAAATATGTCAGCTAATTGTTCATCAGTACATATATAATCAAGACAAACATCATTATTAGTTACATGTTCTCTAATGAAATGGTGTCTTATCTTTATGTGTTTAGTTCTTGAATGTTGAATAGGATTTTTTGTCAAATTTATTGCACTAGGGTTGTCACATCTAATTGGAGTTTTATCAAGTGTTATACCATAATCCTTAAGTTGTCGCTTAAACCAAAGAATTTGAGCACAGCAACTTCTAGCTGCAACATTCAGCAGTTGACAATGCAACTGAATTTTGCTTTTTGTTAAATCAAGAGATTAAGTTACTGCCTAAGAATTGGCATGCACCACTTATGCTTTTTTATCCAATTTACAACTAGCAAAATCTGAATCAGAATATGCAATCAGATTTAATGTTGAATCTCTAGAGTACCATAATCCTACATTTTTAGTTCCATTTAAATATCTGAGAATTCTTTTTACAACAATTAATGAGATTTTTTAGGTTCAGACTGATATCTAGCACATAAGCATACAGCAAATATAATATCAGGTCTACTAGCCATTAAATAAAGTAGAGAACCAATCATACCTCTATAATATTTTTGATCTACTTGCTTACCATCTTTATCTTTATCGAGTTTGCATGAAGGACTCATAGGTGTGCCAAGAGGTTTAACTGATTCCATACCAAACTTCTTGAGAATTTCTTTAGTGTACTTTATTTGGTTGATGAAAATCCCTTCTCTTTCTATGTGATTTGAAGTCAAGGAAGAACTTTAGTTCTTCATCATGCTCATTTCAAATTCCCCCTGCATTAACTGTGCAAAATCTTGACAAAGAAGATTGTTAGTAGCACCAAAAACTATATCATCTACATAGATTTGAACTACCAGTAAGTCTTTTTCTTTTCTTTTGAAAAAGAGAGTTTTATCAACATTTCCTCTAGAAAAATCATTTTCAATCTGAAATTTACTTAACCTATCATACCAAACTTTACGTGCTTGTTTTAAACCATAAAGTACTTTGTGTAGTTTAAAAACATGATTTGAAATTAATGATCTTCAAAACTATGGTTATTCAACAAAAACTTCCTCATTTATAAAACCATTTAAGAATGCACTTTTTATATCCATTTGAAATAAATTAATGTTCATGCAACATACAAATGCAAGTAACAATCTAATGGCCTCTAATCTAGCAACAGATGCAAAGGTTTATCAAAATCAATTCCTTCCTTCTGAATATATCGTTTTGCAACTAATCTAGCTTTATTTCTAATGGCAATGCCATTTTCATCTAATTTATTTTTAAATACCCATTTGGATCCTATAACTCAATAATCTTTGGGTCTATCAACTAGGGTCCATACTTTATTCCTAGTGAATTGATTTAATTCCTCTTGCATAGCTAGCATTCAATTACTATCCTTTTATTTTCATTATTTGCCATGAAACATATGTTGGCAAACTCTTGTTGATCATCTTCGGATGAAGTTTCCTCGCTGTCGCTCCAAGTTGCAACATACGCCTTCTTCTTCTTTTTGTATTCCTTTTTAAGTTGAGGACATTCG
Organism: Calamus simplicifolius; assembly: GCA_900491605.1. Classification (NCBI taxonomy): domain Eukaryota; kingdom Viridiplantae; phylum Streptophyta; class Magnoliopsida; order Arecales; family Arecaceae; genus Calamus; species Calamus simplicifolius. Next base: position 89,223 of record UESW01002369.1, on the reverse strand, counting down.
GATCTAAAATGTCCCAGTTTCTTACATTCAAAACAGATCAAGGGATCTTTCTCTTTATCCTTATCTTTTCTTTTTCTCCTTCCATCTTAATACAGTTTTTCTCTTATGGAAGGGTCTCCTTCTTTGCATAAATTTTCTGAATTTCTTCGCAAGAAGAGCAGTCTCATCATCGTCTTCATCTTCTTCGCTGTTGCTCTTTTCATTTTCTAGCTTTGAGTGCAACAGTCCTCTTCTTCACATCATCCTCTTGATGCTGCTTCATTGTAAGCTCATGGGTCATAAGAGATCCAAGTAGCTCCTCCAAAGGTAGATTGTTCAGATCTTTGGCTTCTTGGATAGCGTCACTTTGGCTTTTCATGTTCTTGGAAGAGACCTAAGAATTTTTTGCACCAATTCAGAGTTAGTATATGTCTTACCAAGACTTTTTAATCCATTTACTATATCAGTAAATCTAGTATACATATAAGTAATAGATTCAGTTTGGTCCATGCTAAAGAGTTCATATTTGTGCACCAAAATATAATCTTGGATTCCTTAACTTGGTTGGCACCCTCATGAGTAACTTCCAACCTATCCCATATCTCCTTGGCTGAGATGCAAGTGGATATTCTATTGAATTCATTTGCAACCAAAGAGCAGTATAGGACATTCATGGCCTTGGCATTGAGCTGAGCCATTTTCCTATCATTTTCATTCCAATCCCTTTTAGGCTTAGGAACAATGGATCTATCTACTAAGTGTATGGGAGTGCTAGGACCATTGATAATGACACTCAATAACTCATAGTCTAAAGCTTGAATGAAAATCCTCATTCTAGCTTTTCAATATGAATAGTTCGTGCCATTAAACAAAGGTGATCGGCTTGTGGATTGTCCCTCAGAAAAAGAGAAACCAGCTTGAGCTGCCATTTGGATCTTTAGCTCTTGATTGTTTGATCAAGCAAGATGAGCACTAGCTCTGATACCAATTGTTGGCCCAGACGGTAACCTAAGAGGGGGGTTGAATTGGGTTCTTTAAAAATTTTAATTAAAATTAATTTCTAAAGATGAATGTGCACAAGTAAAGTGTAGAGAGTGTGATGCTACGAATGCTGAGCACAATATAAAAAGAGAGAAAGAGAGAAGAAATAAGCACGACAAACACAAAGGATTTATAGTGGTTCGATGTTAGCTACACCTACATCCACTTCCAAGCGACTCTCGGTACACACTATAATCACCCTGATTACAGCAGATTTGTTTTATAAGATCATAACTCGAACTTGTTGTTTTACAATGGGATCACAACGAACTCAGCCAGTTTTTACAGGTTCACCAGCACAAGCTAATCTTAGCGAGGTCAACTACCTCAACTGATTCAATCCCCTGATTGAATCGGAAAGCAAATGAATCAAGTAAATGATTACAACAATGTAAAAGCTCCTCAAAGGAGCAGATAAACAATATAAATAAAAATGGGAATAGAAAAGCCTGGTTAGAAGCTGGTTGATGTTGAGCTTTTCTTCTTTTCCTCTTCTCTTCTGAATGATCTTTCACAAGATTGGACTTAGGCTCTTGAAGAAAAGTTGGTGAAAAGAAGAATGAAGAACTAGGGCTCTTGCTTTTCTCCTTCTAATTGATGGAAATCCTTCGGATTTAATTTTTGAAAGCTTTTGGATTTCTCTTCTATCTCTTTTGTACAGTGAGGCTTTGAATCAGAGTTTTCCCTCTTTGAAATTTCTCTTTTTTTTCTTTTTTTTTGAACAATCGGAATGTCCTTTTATAATCTCTCTTAATCCATGTTTTTGATGCAAAGTAGCCGTTGAGAGCACTTGTGGATCAGTTCAACACGCAAAGGCAAAGAGCCATTGAAGAGTAGGTGAAGAAATATGACCGTTGGAGCCGTTTCTGACAAATCTGAAAGTCGCCTCTAACAGATTAGAGTAGGCTCTAATCTTGCTTGGTATCGGCTCTAAGTCGGGTTTCCCAAAATAGTAAGAAAATGTTTGTCGTGGAGTCGGCTCTAGAATTCTGTGGGGTCGACACAACGCGAGCTGGAGTCGGCTCTAATTTTCTTGGGGTCAACTAACAATGTCCCAAAAAATACAGTCTCTGTTCTTAGGTTAGAGTCGGCTCTAACTCTGCTAGAGTCGGCTCTAACTCTGCTAGAGTTGGCTCTAAAATCTGAAGCAGAAAAATAGTTCACTGTAACTCAGGTTAGAGTCGGCTCTAATTTTCTTGGTGTCAACTCTAAATCGTGCTGAATGTGCCAAATAATTTCGATACGCTCCGGAGTCGGCTCTAATGCTTCTGGAGTCAGCTCTAAACTCTGAACTTTGACACATACCACTAAAAATTGATTCAAGCCCATTTTTGTATGAAATTTGAATACTTAATCTTTCTAAATTCCTGAAACACTTTGACAATCTTATTAGTATCATAAGGAATATACACATGGCTTTTGTTAATCTTAAAATCAATAAATGGGTCAACAATCTCTCCCTTTTTGATGATGATAAAAATATTGAGTATATGCATAATCAATTAATGCATAATTGTTAAAATAAGCAAATTCATAGTTATGCTTGAATTTTAATAACTTTAACCAAAAGTAATTCAAATAATTTTCTTATGTGTCATACAAATAGAATGTTCAAATAGGATTTTAGCAACATAATTAAGGTCCCCCTGAGTGAGAACAACTTAATTAAGCTCCCCCTATATATGTGCATACAACATATCCATTTTAAGTCCATTTAAGTCCATATGCATATACACTCTTTCTCCTCCTTTTTTGTTATCAACAAAAAGGTTAAGAAGATGTAGGGAAGACATTGCTTAAATCAAAATCAATATAGGAATTGAATAATTTAAAATTCAAAATGCAAGAGTCAAGATTGATTTCATATAAAATATCATTGAGTATAAAGTATCAAGTACATAACAAGTTAAGACAAGATAGTTACAACAAGATGCATTGATTCTAATTACATTCTAGGCAAAATGATAAGTTTGTCCTATATAAAAACTAAACTTAAAATCTAAAGATGGCTTGAGATAGATTGAAGTTGATTGGATTGAAGTAGAATTGACTTGGCTTGGCTTGGGGAAAGGATCATCTCAGAATCTTCTTTAGTTATGCCAAAATCTATCCATTCCATTTTCTTGAACTTTCATAAAGTCATTAAGCATTCTCTCAACTAAAGAAGCAGCTGCCATGACTTTCTCTTGAAGCTCTGCATTACTTCTTGAATAAGTATCAGAGTCACCTCCAATGTCCTTAATTTTGTCAAATATTAACTTTAGATCAGTCTTTAAGGCATCAGAGGATGTACTAAATGATGACTCAATCTCATTGACTTTTTCTTCCAAAGAGTAGCATAGCTGCCTCATTCCCAAAAGTTGATTTCTTACATCATCCTTAATTTTAGCTTCATGGTCTGCCAACAGAGCTTTGAGCTGCTCAATCTGCCTATCAAAAAATTCAGAGGAATTTTAGACAAATGTGGTTGTAGCTGTTGGTGTCGCTGGGGGTGTCGAACTACTTGGTCTAGGTGAAGATTGTCTCACAGATGGTCCAGCTTCTAAAGGACCACGGACTGCAGTATCAGCTTCAGTCGCCCTTTCTTCTTCATGTCCTTTCCTTTGCCATTAACCATTCACTTTCTTGAATCCCATACGGTGAAGTGTAGCAATGTTATAGTAATCCGTATGTCTCAATTTCTTAGTGGCTCATTTTCCAAAATGTTTACACCTTGACTTTAGAAAGCTAAAGTCAAAATCATTCTATATGGCAAAGTGGATCTCTTCTTGCTACTGGCCTCATCCATATATCCAATCATCATTCCAGCTAGATTGATGGGCTGTCCCGTAACTACACAGTCCATAACAACTATGTCCCTTTCAGAAACATATTCAAATCTCCTAGTCTTTGGAATAAAATCCTACTGCAAATGTTATATAATAGTCTTAATTCCAAAGGTAATTGATTTGCACTTATTTTCTCAAAATCTGACATATCTTTTCCTAATATCCTTAATAGTGCTTCTCCTCTTTCACTGTGTGAAGTAGCAATCATACCAATCACAGAAATTTCCAACAAATTTTCTAAAATTTAGAGGTTAGGTGAATCCTAGTTCCTCTAACAGAGCTAACAATCCCACCATCTCCTCTACTAAGATTGTAATAGAATTCCTTCACTAAACCAGGATAGGTTCGGACGTCGAGTGAGCATACCTTTTCCCAACCCATTTCCTTTAATTGCTTCTCTAGAGTAAATCCTTCCGAGTCAAAAAAGTTGAAGTCGACCTTCCTTCCAGTGGTGATGCTTTCCCGACTAAGAGGTCGATCTGGGTGAAGGTGGAGTGGAAATCAAGCTAGGAGTCGAGGAAGAAGAGGTGGAAGACGAGCTCGGAGAGGGTTGCCTCGCTGGACGCCGAGCGGTCCTCCTCCGGTGGTAACAGTCACTCCAATTGTGGATGCATGATGCTTGAGTGCCATTAGATGTCAAGAGAGGATGGATTCGAAAGATTTTTGGGTTTGGGACAAGTGGAGAGGGATTTGGAGTGAATTGGAATCGGATGGAAATAAGAAGGTGTCGACTCTACCCTAGATAAATCAAAAGGGGACCACTTAGAGTCGGCTCCCACAAAGCGAGGTGTCGGCTCTAAATCGCTAACACAGTCAGCGCCCGAAATAGAATCGGCTCTGCAATAGTAGGTGTCGGCTCTAAAAACTCAGACAGAGATCACATAAAATTAGAGTTGACTCCAACATAAATGGTGTCGGCTCCAAGACAATTTCTGTGAAAAATGAGAGATTCAAAGAATCTGAAATTTATCAAAATGATCATAAAACTTTGGATAAATCTTCCTTAGGATGTGGTAAATCAAGAGGTTCAAATATCTAGATAAATTTTCCTTAGAATCATAAGAGGATCTTCAGGAAAATGATTGAATTCTAGATAGTCATTCCTTGGAGATTTAAAATCATTCTAATGGATCACAAACTCCTAATTCTCCTCTAAGATAACAAAATCTCTCTTCACTTAAAGGTTTTATAAATATGTCAGCTAATTGTTCATCAGTACATACATAATCAAGACAAACATCATTATTAGCTACATATTCTCTAATGAAACGGTGTCTTATCTCTATGTGTTTAGTTCTTGAATGTTGAATATGATTTTTTGTCAAATTTATTGCACTAGTGTTGTCACATCTAATTGGAGTTTTATCAAGTGTTATACCATAATCCTCAAGTTGTCGCTTAATCCAAAGAATTTGAGCACAGCAACTTTCAGCTGCAACATATTTAGCTTCAGTAGTTGATAATGTAACTGAATTTTGCTTTTTGTTAAACCAAGAGATTAAGTTACTACCTAAGAATTGGCATGCACCACTTATGCTTTTTCTATCCAATTTACAACCAGCAAAATCTGAATCAGAATATGCAATTAGATTTAATGTTGAATCTCTAGAGCATAATCTACATTTTTAGTTCCATTTAAATATATGAGAATTCTTTTTACAACAATTAAGTGAGATTCTTTGGGTTCAGACTAATATCTAGTACATAAGCATACAACAAACATAATATCAGGTCTACTAGCTGTTAAATAAAGTAGAGAACCAATCATACCTCTATAATATTTTTGATCTACTTGCTTACCATCTTCATCTTTATTGAGTTTGCATGAAGGACTCATAGGTGTGCCAAGAGGTTTAACTGATTCCATACCAAACTTCTTGAGAATTTCTTTAGTGTACTTTATTTGGTTGATGGAAATCCTTCTCTTTCTTGTTTGATTTGAAGTCCAAGGAAGAAGTTCATTCTCCCATCATGCTCATTTCAAATTCCCTACATTAACTGTGCAAAATCTTGACAAAGAAGATTGTTAGTAGCATCAAATACCATATCATCTACATAGATTTGAACTACCAGTAATCTTTTTCTTTTCTTTTCAAAAACAGAGTTTTATCGACATTTCCTCTAAAAAAATTATTTTCAATCAAAATTTACTTAACCTATCATACCAAGCTCTACGTGCTTGTTTTAAACCATAAAGTGCTTTGTGTAGTTAAAAAACATGATTTAAAAATTCATGATCTTCAAAACCAGATGGTTGTTCAACAAAACTTCCTCATTTATAAAACCATTTAAAATGCACTTTTTATATCCATTTGAAATAAATTAATGTTCATGCAATACAAATGCAAGTAACAACCTAATGGCCTCTAATCTAGCAACAGGTGCAAAGGTTTCATCAAAATCAATTCCTTCCTCCTGATTATATCCTTTTGCAACTAATCTAGCTTTATTTTAATAACAATGCTATTTTCATCTAATTTATTTCTAAATACCCATGTGGATCCTATAACTGGATAATCTTTGGATCTATCAATTAGGGTCCATACTTTGTTCCTAGTGAATTGATTTAATTCCTCTTGCATAGCTAGCATCCAATTACTATCCTTTTCGGCTTCCTCAATTGTCTTGGGTTCTATATGAATACAAATGCAAGATGATTACTGATATTTCTCATTGATAATCTAGTTCTTACACCTTGATATGGATCGCCTATGTTAAGTCCTTTGGATGACCATAAGCATATCTCCAATCTCTAGGTAGATCTACATCATTACGAGTAGTATCAATACCATCATCCTTAGGTAAGTATCATCCTTAGCTTCTGGTTCATGATCTGAAGATACATCGACATTTAATTTTTCAAGATCTCTTTCAAGTAAATTAGTATCTTCCTCATCGTCTATCTTTTCAGAACTTGATGCTAAAGATTCATCAAACATTACATGAATTGACTCTTCTACAATCAGATACTTCTTATTAAATACTCTATAAGCTTTGCTAGAAGTGGAATATCCTAAGAATATATCTTTATCTGATTTTGCGTCAAACTTTCAAGATTGTCTTTACCATTATTATGAATGAAACATCGACAACCAAATGCATGAAAATAACTTATGTTGGGTTTCCTATTATGCCATAATTCATAGGGAGTTTTCTTAAAGATTGGTCTAATTAAGGCTCTATTTAGGATGTAACATGCTGTGTTTATAGCTTCCGCCCAGAAATATTTTGGGAGTTGGCTTTCACATAGCATGGTACGGGCCATGTCTTCTAGAGTTCTATTTTTTCTTTGTACAACTCCATTCTGTTGAGGTGTTCTAGGTGCTGAAAAGTTATGATGAATGACATTTTCAATACAAAAATTTTTAAATAAATAATTTTTAAATTCAATTCCATGATCACTTCTAAGAGACACTATGGTGGTTTTTCTCATTTGTACTTTCTTGAAAATTTTAGAAATATCAGAAAGTCTCATATTTGTGAGCTAAAAATATACCAAGTGAATTTAGAGTAATCATCTACTATCATAAGACCATATTTCTTTCCTCCTAGACTAGTGGTTCTAGTAGGTCCAAAAAAGTCCATGTGTAGTAGCTCGAGTAGCCGAGAGGTGAAACAATATTTTTAGATTTAAAAGAATTCCTAGTTTGTTTTCAAATTGACATGCATCACAAATTCTATTGTTTTCAAAACTAATTTTGGAAGACCTTTAACTAATTCCATTCTAAGCAATTTTGAAATTAAGTGTGTGCTTGCATGACCTAGTCTACGATGCCATAGCCATCCAATCTCATTTACTTTAGCATTATAGTAATTAGGCAATGGTTACTAGTAGGCAGATTGTCCAAATCAATTAAGTATACATTACCATTTCTATTTCCAATAAATATAATGCTATTGTCAATGGATTCGATACAGTGCAGATAGAAGCTTCAAAGAAAACTTTGAAACCTTTATCACAAAGTTGGCTAGTGCTAATCAAGTTATGCTTTAATCCATCTACATATAAGACATTTTCAATAAAATGGATGAGTGGTCTGAATTTTACCAAAGCCCATGATTTGGCCTTTACCGTTATCTCCAAATGTTACTACTCCTCTTTTAGCTTCAAGGGTGATGAATTTTTTTGTCACACGTCATGTGTCTTGAGCAGCCGCTATCAAGATACCATTTTCTTTTGATCCTTTGGCCGCAAGACACTCTTGCAAAGCAATCATATCTTTTGTTTAGGTACCCAAGCCTTATTGGGTCCTTCATGGTTAGTAGCAATAAACACAGTTCCTTTTGAAACCCATATTTCTTACCTTTATAACTTATGTTCTTATGAGACATTTTGTAATTACATTCATAAGATTTATGTCCTTTTATGCCACAATGGTAACAATAAATATATTTTTGATTGGTTTCTTTATGAAGAAATTGTTAACAAATTTTTGTTTCATGTATGGTCTATACCCTAAACCAGCTTTATCAAAAACAACTCTTTGATTGTTTAAAAGTAAGTTAAGCTTTTTGAGCTATTAGAAAATTTATCAACAATGTTTTTATATTTTTAATTTTTTCTTTAAGTTTAGATTTTCAGTAGAAATTGATTCTTTTTCTTTTAGTATATCTTCCTTTTCAGATTTCATATTCTCAAATTCAAGAACAAGTTCATTTTTCTTTTAAGAATACCTATATTTTTAGTTTTCAATGTTTGTTTTTTGTTCTTAAAATCTTAAAATCACTAAACAATTGTTGAATGTATCATATAGTTCATCAAAAGTAAAGTCATCATTGGGGGTTTCAGAATTTACCTCATTTTTATTATTTGCCATGAAACATATGTTGGCAACCTCTTGTTGATCATCTTCGGATGAAGATTTCTTATTGCCGCTCCAAGTTGTAACATACACCTTCTTCTTCTTTTTGTATTCCTTTTAAATTGAGGACATTCGGATCTAAAATGTCCAATTTCTTACATTCATAACATATCAAGGGATCTTTCTCTTTATCCTTATCCTTTTCTTTTTCTCCTTCCATCTTAATACCAATTTTTCTTGTGGAATGGTCTCATTCTTTGCATAAACTTTCTGAGTTTCTTCGCAAGGAGAGCAGTCTCATCATCTCATCTTCTTTGCTGCTGCTCTTTCATTTTCTGCAACTTTGAGTGCAACAGTCCTCTTCTTCTTCACATCATCTTCTTGATGCTGCTTTATTGTAAGCTCATGGATCATAAGATTTCCAAGTAGCTCCTCCAAAGTTAGATTGTTCAGATCTTTGGCTTCTTGGATAGCTGTCACTTTGGCTTTCATGCTCTTGGAAGAGACCTAAGAATTTTTCGCACCAATTCAGAGTTAGTATATGTCTTACCAGGACTTTTTAATCCATTTACTATATCAGTAAATCTAGTATACATGCATGTAATAGATTCATTTTGGTCCATGCTAAAGAGTTCATATTTGTGAACCAAAATATTAATCTTTGATTCCTTAACTTGGTTGGCACCCTCATGAGTAACTTTCAACCTATCCCATATCTCCTTGGCTGAGATGCAAGTGGATATTCTATTGAATTCATTTGCATCCAAAGAGTAGTATAGGACATTCATGGCCTTGGCATTGAGCTGAGCCATTTTTCTATCATTTTCATTCCAATCCCTTTCGGGCTTAGGAACAATGGATCCATCTACTAAGTGTATGGGAGTGCTAGACCATTGATAATGACACTCAATAACTCATAGTCTAAAGCTTGAATGAAAATCCTCATTCTAGCTTTTCAATATGAATAGTTGTGCCATTAAACAAAGGTGATTGGCTTGTGGATTGTCCCTCAGAAAAAGAGAAACCAGCTTGAGCTGCCATTTGGATCTTTAGCTCTTGATTGTTTGATCAAGCAGAGATGAGGACTAGCTCTGATACCAATTGTTGGCCCAGACGGCAACCTAAGAGGGGGGGTTGAATTGGGTTCTTAAAAATTTTACAATTAAAATTAATTTCTCAAGATGAATGTGCACAAGTAAAGTGTAGAGAGTGTGATGCTACGAATGCTGAGCATAATATAAAAAGAGAAAGAGAGAAGAAATAAGCACACAAACACAAAGGATTTATAGTTGTTTGATGTTAGCTACACCTACATCCACTCCCAAGCAACTCTCGGGTACGCACTATAATCACCCTGATTACAGCAGATTTGTTTTACAAGATCATAACTCGAACTTGTTGTTTTACAACGGGATCACAACGAACCCAGCCGGTTTTCACAGTTCACCAGCACACAACCTAACACAAGCTAATCTTAGCTTGCTCGAGGTCAACTACCTCAACTGATTGAATCCCCTGATTGAATCAGAAAGCAAATGAATCAAGTAAATGATTACAACAATGTAAAAACTCCTCAAATGAGTAGATAAACAATATAAATAAAATGGGAATAGAAAAGCCTGATTAGAAGCTGGTTGATGTTGAGCTTTTCTTCTTTTCCTCTTCTCTTCTGAATGATCTTTCACAAGATTGAACTTAGGCTGTTAAAGAAAAGTTGGTGAAGAGAAGAATGAAGAACTAGGGCTCTTGCTTTTCTCCTTCTAATTGATGAAATCCTTCGGATTTGATTTTTGAAAGCTTTTGGATTTCTCTTCTATCTCTTTTGCACAGTGAGGCTTTGAATCAGAGATTTCCCTCTTTGAAATTTCTCTATTTTCCTCTTTTTTTCTTTTTTTTGAACGGTCGGAATGCCCTTTTATAATCTCTATTAATCCATGTTTTTGATGCAAGTAGCTGTTGAGAGTACTGTGGATCAGTTCAACACGCAAAGGCAAAGAGTCGTTGAAGAGTAGGTGAAGAAATATGACCATTGGAGCCATTTCTGACAAATATGAAAGTTGCCTCTAAAAGATTAGAGTCGGCTCTAATCTTGCCTGGTATCGGCTCTAAGTCGGGTTTTCCAAAATAGTAATAAAATGTTCATCGTGGAGTCGACTCTAACTTCTCAGGTGTCGACTCTAATTTGAGACCCAAAAAACCATCTTTCTATTTTTTTGCTGGAATCAACTCTGCAGGTTCCCGGTGTCGACTCTAATCCGTGCCGTTTTTGGAGTCGACTCTGTGATTCTAGGTGTCGACTCTAATGTCTGCAATCTTACCTTGACATTAGAATTGAGTTCCCAACTTGATTTCTCTCGAGATTTTGATCATTTAAACAAGTTATAAACTGAAACATTTAATCAAAATCATTAGTAATTTCAAGAGTTATACTCAAATAGTTTGTTTATCATCAAAATTAATAATTGGGTCAACAATCTTTAAGAAAATGATTGAATTCTAGATAGTTATTCCTGGAGATTTAAAATCATTCTGATGGATCACAAACTCCTAATTCTCTTAAGATAACAAAATCTCTCTTCACTTAAAGGTTTTGTAAATATGTCAGCTAATTGTTCATCAGTACATACATAATTAAGACAAACATCATTATTAGCTACATGTTCTCTAATGAAATGATGTCTTATCTATATGTATTTAGTTCTTGAATGTTGAATAAGATTTTTTGTCAAATTTATTGCACTGGTGTTGTCACATCTAATTGGAGTTTTATCAAGTATTATACCATAATCCTCAAGTTATTGCTTAATCCAAAGAATTTGAGCACAGCAACTTCCAACTGCAACATATTCAACTTCAGCAGTTGATAGTGAAACTGAATTTTGCTTTTTACTAAACCAAGAGATTAAGTTACTGCCTAAGAATTGGCATGCACCACTTGTGCTTTTTCTATCCAATTTACAACCAGCAAAATCTGAATCAGAATATGCAATCAGATTTAATGTTGAATCTCTAGAGTACCATAATCCTACATTTTTAGTTCCATTTAAATATCTGAGAATTCTTTTTACAGCAATTAAGTAAGATTCTTTAGGTTCAGACTGATATCTAGCACATAAGCATACAGCAAACATAATATCAGGTCTACTAGCCATTAAATAAGTAGAGAATTAATCATACCTCTATAATATTTTTGATATACTTGCTTACCATCTTCATCTTTATCGAGTTTGCATAAAGGACTCATAGGTGTGCTAAGAGGTTTAACTGATTCCATACCAAACTTCTTGAGAATTTCTTTAGTGTACTTTGTTTGGTTGATGAAAATCCCTTCTCTTTCTTGTTTGATTTGAAGTCCAAGGAAGAAGTTCAGTTCTCCCATCAAGCTCATTTCAAATTCCCCCTGCATTAACTGTAAAATCTTGACAAAAAAGATTGTTAGTAGCACCAAATACTATATCATCTACATAGATTTGAACTACCAGTAAGTTTTTTCTTTTCTTTTCAAAAAAAGTTTTATCAACATTTCCTCTAGAAAAATTATTTTCAATCAGAAATTTACTTAACCTATCATACCAAGCTCTACGTGCTTGTTTTAAACCATAAAATGCTTTGTGTAGTTTAAAAACATGATTTGAAAATTCATGATCTTCAAAACCAGGTGGTTGTTCATGAAAAACTTTCTCATTTATAAAACTATTTAAGAATGCACTTTTTACATTCATTTGAAATAAATTAATGTTCATGCAATATGCAAATGCAAGTAACAACCTAATGGCCTCTAATCTAGCAACAGGTGCAAAGGTTTCATCAAAATCAATTTCTTTCTCCTGATTATATCCTTTTGCAACTAATCTAGCTTTATTTCTAATAACAATGCTATTTTCATCTAATTTATTTTAAATACCTATTTGGATCATATAACTGGATAATCTTTGGGTCTATCTACTAGGGTTCATACTTTGTTCCTAGTGAATTGATTTAATCCTCTTGCATAGCTAGCATCCAATTACTATCCTTTTTGGCTTCCTCAATTGTCTTGGGTTCTATATAAGATACAAATGCAAGATGATTACTGATATTTCTCATTGATGATCTAGTTCTTACACCTTGAGATGGATCGCCTATGATTAAGTCCTTTGGATGACCATAAGCATATCTCCAATCTCTAGGTAGATCTACATCATTACGAGTAGTATCAATACCATCATCTTAGGTGAGTCATCATCCTTAGCTTCTGGTTCATGATCTAAAGATACATCGACATTTAATTTTTTAATATCTCTTTCAAGTAAATTAGTATCTTCCTCATCGTCTATCTTTTCAGAAATTGATGCTAAAGATTCATCAAACACTACATGAATTGACTCTTCTACAATCAGATACTTCTTATTAAATGCTCTATAAGCTTTGGTAGAAGTGAAATATCCTAAGAATATACATTCATCTGATTTTGCGTCAAACTTTTCAAGATTGTCACCATTATTATGAATGAAATATCGATAACCAAATACATGAAAATAACCAATGTTGGGTTTCCTATTATGCCATAATTCGTTGGGAGTTTTCTTAAAGATTGGTCTAATTAAGGCTCTATTTAGGATATAACATGCTATGTTTATAGCTTCCGTCCAGAAATATTTTGGGAGTTGGCTTTCACATAGCATGGTACGGGCCATGTCTTCTAGAGTTCTATTTTTTCTTTGTACAACTCCATTCTGTTGAGGTGTTCTAGGTGCTGAGAAGTTATGATGAATGCCATTTTTAATACAAAAATTTTTAAATAAATAATTTTAAATTCAGTTCCATGATCACTTCTAAGAGACACTATGGTGGTATTTTTCTCATTTATGACTTTCTTAAAGAATTTTAGAAATATCGAGAAAGTCTCATCTTTGTGAGCTAAAAATAATACCCAAGTGAATTTAGAGTAATCATCTACTATCACAAGACCATATTTCTTTCCTCATAGACTAGTGGTTCTGATAGGTCCAAAAAGTCCATGTATAGTAGCTCGAGTAGCCTAGAGTGGAAACAATATTTTTAGATTTAAAAGAATTCCTAGTTTTTTTTAAATTGACATGCACCACAAATTCTATTATTTTCAAAATCTAATTTTGGAAGACTTTAACTAATTCCATTCTAAGCAATTTTGAAATTAATGTGCTTGTATGACCTAATCTACGATGCCATAGCCATCCAATCTCATTTACTTTAGCATTATCAGCAATTAGGCAATGGTTACTAGTAGGCAGATTGTCCAAATCAATTAAGTATACATTGCCATTTCTATTCCAATAAATATAATGCTATTGTCAATGGAATTCGATACAGTGCAGATAGAAGCTTCAAAGAAAACTTTGAAACCTTTATCACAAAGTTGGCTAGTGCTAATCAAGTTATGCTTTAATCCATCTACATATAAGACATTTTCAATAAAAGTGGATGGAGTGATCTGAATTTTACCAAAGCCCATGATTTGGCCTTTACCGTTATCTCAAATGTTACTACTCCTCCTCTTTTAGCGTCAAGGGTGATGAATTATTTGTCACACGTCATATATCTTGAGCAATCGCTATCAAGATCATTTTCTTTTTGATTCTTTGGCCGCAAGACACTCCTGCAAAGCAATCATATCTTTTGTTTAGGTACCCAAGCCTTCTTTGGTCCTTCATGGTTAGTAGCAATAAACACAGTTCCTTTTGGAACCCATATTTTCTTACCTTTATGACTTATGTTCTTATGAGACATTTTGTAATTACATTCATAAGATTTATGTCCTTTTACGCCACAATGGTAACAGGAAATAACATTTTTGATTGGTTTCTTTATGAAGAAATTATTAACAAATTTTTGTTTCATGTGTGGTTTATATCTTAAACCAGCTTTATCAAAAAAGCTCTTCGATTGCTTAAAAGTAAGTTAGGCTTTTCTAAGATATTAATAAATTTATCAACAATATTTTTATATTTTTTAATTTCTTTCTTTAAGTTTAAATTTTTAGTAGAAATTATTTCTTTTTCTTTTAGTATATCTTCCTTTTCAGATTTCATATTCTCAAAATCAAGAACAAGTTTATTTTTCTTTTTAAAAAGATCTAAATTTTCAGTTTTCAATGCTTTGTTTTTTGTTTTTAAAATCTTAAAATCACTAAACAATTTATTAAAGGCATCATATAGTTCATCAAAAGTAAAGTCATCATTGGGGTTTCAGAATTTACCTCATTTTTATTATTTGCCATGAAACATATGTTGGCAACCTCTTGTTGATATCTTCGATGAAGATTCCTGTTGCTCCAAGTTCAATATACGCCTTCTTCTTCTTTTTGTATCCCCTTTTAAGTTGAGGACATTCGGATTTGAAATGTTCGATTTCTTGCATTCATAACAGATCAAGGGATCTTTCTCTTTATCCTTATCCTTTTCTTTTTCTCCTTCCATCTTAATACTAGTTTTTCTCTTGTGGAAGGGTCTCCTTCTTTGCATAAACTTTCTGAATTTCTTCGCAAGGAGAGCAGTCTCATCATCATCTTCATCTTCTTCGCTGCTGCTCTTTTCATTTTTTGCAGCTTTGAGTGCAACAGTCCTCTTCTTCTTCACGTCATCTTCTTGATGCTGCTTCATTGTAAGCTCATGGGTCATAAGAGATCCAATTTGCTCCTCCAAAGGTAGATTGTTCAGATCTTTGGCCTCTTGGATAGCTGTCACTTTGGCTTCACATGCTCTTGGAAGAAACCTAAGAATTTTTCACACCAATTCAGAGTTAGTATATGTCTTACCAAGACTTTTTAATACATTTACTATATCGGTAAATCTAGTATACATGCATGTAATAGATTCATTTTGGTCCATGCTAAAGAGTTCATATTTGTGCACCAAAATATTAATCTTGGATTCCTTAACTTGGTTGGCACCCTCATGAGTAACTTCCAACCTATTCTATATCTCCTTGGCTGAGATGCAAGTGGATATTCTATTGAATTCATTTGCATCCAAAAGCAGTATAGGACATTCATGCCTTGGCATTGAGCTGAGCCATTTTCCTATCATTTTCATTCCAATCCCTTTCGGGCTTAGGAACAATGGATCCATCTACTAAGTGTATGGGAGTACTAGGACCATTGATAATGATACTAATAACTCATAGTCTAAAGCTTGAATGAAAATCCTCATTCTAGCTTTTCAATATGAATAGTTTGTGCCATTAAACAAAGGTGATCGGCTTGTGGATTGTCCCTCAGAAAAAGAGAAACCAGCTTGAGCTGTCATTTGGATCTTTAGCTCTTGATTGTTTGATCAAGCAGAGATGAGCACTAGCTCTGATACCAATTGTTGGCCCAGCTGGCAACCTAAGAGGGGGGGTTGAATTTGGTTCTTTAAAAATTTACAATTAAAATTAATTTCTCAAGATGAATGTGCACAAGTAAAGTGTAGAGAGTGATGCTACGAATGCTGAGCACAATATAAAAAGAGAGAAAGAGAGAAAAATAAGCACGACAAACACAAAGGATTTATAGTGGTTCATGTTAGCTACACCTACATCCACTCCAAGCAACTCTTGGTACGCACTATAATCACCCTGATTACAGCAGATTTGTTTTACAAGATCATAACTCAAACTTGTTGTTTTACAACGGGATCACAATGAACCCAGCCGGTTTTCATAGGTTCACCAGCACACAACCTAACACAAGCTAATCTTAGCTTGCTCGAGGTCAACTACCTCAACTGATTGAATCCCCTGATTGAATCAGAAAGTAAATGAATCAAGTAAATGATTACAACAATGTAAAAGCTCCTCAAATGAGTAGATAAACAATATAAATAAAAATGGGAATAGAAAAGCCTGGTTAGAAGCTGGTTGATGTTGAGCTTTTCTTCTTTTCCTCTTCTCTTCTGAATGATCTTTCACAAGATTGAACTTAGACTCTTGAAGAAAAGTTGGTGAAGAGAAGAATGAAGAACTATGGCTCTTGCTTTTCTCCTTCTAATTGATGGAAATCCTTCGGATTTGATTTTTGAAAGCTTTTAGATTTCTCTTCTATCTCTTTTGCACAGTGAGGCTTTGAATCAGAGTTTTCCCTCTTTGAAATTTTCTATTTTTCTCTATTTTTTTCTATTTTTTGAACATCGAATGCCCTTTTATAATCTCTCCTAATCCATATTTTTGATCCAAAGTAGCCGTTGAGAGTACTTGTGGATCAGTTCAACACACAAAGACAAAGAGCCGTTGAAGAGTAGGTGAAGAAATATGACCGTTGAAGCCGTTTCTGACAAATCTAAAAGTCGTCTCTGACATATTAGAGTCGGCTCTAATCTTGCCTGGTATTGGATCTAAGTTGGGTTTCCCAAAATAATAAGAAAATGTTCATCGTGGAGTGGCTCTAGAATTCTGTGGGTCGACACAATACGAGCTAGAGTCGGCTCTAATTTTCTTGGGGTCGACTCTAACATTGTCCCAAAAATGTAGTCTCTGTTCTCAGGTTAGAGTCGGCTCTAACTCTGTTGGAGTCAGCTCTAAAATCTAAAGCAAAAAAATAGTTCACTGTAACTCAGTTAGAGTCGGCTCTAATTTTCTTGGTGTCGACTCTAAACCATGCCGAATGTGCCAAACAGTTTCGATACACTCCGGAGTTGGTTCTAATACTTCTGGAGTCGGCTCTAAACTCTGAACTTTGACACATACTACTAAAAATTGATTCAAGCCCATTTTTGTACGAAATTTGAATACTTAATCTTTCTAAATTCCTAAAATACTTTAACAATCTTATTAGTATCATAGGGAATATACTTATGGCTTTTGTTA
>UESW01002369.1:21391-68949 GCA_900491605.1 Calamus simplicifolius | reverse complement strand
TACCAGACACGGCCTAGAGCCTATATGATCGCTGAATCTCAAAGCGTCAGATAGCCCTCTTGGCCATCGATTCTCTAACTAACTAGATACGGATCCTACCGGCCTCACAACAGCCTGATTCGAATTAGCCTCGAATCCCAACGACTTTCAGACCTCCTATGACATGCTCAAAAAATTAGGTGATCGCTTATAAATAGCACAGTCCTAGATTCTCTAAGATAAGGGCATTCCTGGCGCATTCTCAGCACTACTCTCACTCTATCTCTGCTCACCCCTTTCCACCATTAAAGCTCTGCTCGGAGCTCCCAAAAGGTCACCCTGGAGGGACTCTTCGGCGAGAGCCTTCTCCCAACATTTGTTCGTTGTTGATCTCCGCTGACTTGAGCGTCGGAGGGTCTTTCGCAGAGGGCCACCCCCAATGCCTCTCGCGTGAGGACTGTTTTGCAGGTCCGCCCAGGAGGGAGCCCAATCTGAAGCTCGACCATGCCCGGATCGGAGGACGGATTCCAGCAACAACAAATTGGCGCTAGAGGAAGGGTCCTCAAGTCCCATAAACTTGAAAAAAAGGAGATAAGGATCTCGATCTTGAAGAGAACCCCTCCAATGCCAATTGAAGAAGGGCTACTTCTGAAGCCCGGGATCAGGTCGCCTCCCAAAGACCTGATCCTATGAGCAGTGTGGCGCCACCGCCGCAACTAGTTGAGACTCCATCGCCACTAGCGGCCCCAGTGACCCAAGACCAGTTTGCCACACTGGTCCAGCAGGTCCAAGCTCTGACCCATCTGATTCAAGGATGCCATGAAGCTCCCGTCCAGTTGCTCCTGCTCCACACCTTCCTGAGGAGGCCCGGCCCCTATTCCTCCAACAATCTCTTCTTTCGATCCGCATGGAGTCGCGGACCCCCTCGTCATCCTAAGGGAGCTGGACCAGCCTCGTAAGGGGTCTGGCAAGGATCTCCTTAGATCTCGGTGGGCCCGATCCCTCTCTCCGGTGTTCTCTCACCATGACTCGACACCGTCTCCACATTCTCTTTGCCCAGCTCCTCCTGCTATTCTCGAGGAGGAGATCCGCTGACAGATCCGGGAGATGCGCCAAGAGTTAGACGCTGCCAAGCAGGCCCATCCGCTTCAGCATAAGGCAAAGCAGAGCATTCCCTTCTCCAAGGAGATCATGGGGGAAGTGATTCACTCCCATGTCAAGCTGCCCACCATCGAGCCTTATCACGGATCCTCCGATCCCGACGACCACCTCAGTAGCTTCCGGTCGATCATGATGTTTCATGGGGCATCAGATGCGATTCTTTGCCGCGCCTTCCCCTCCACCCTTAGAAGGTCCACTCGAACCTGGTTTAATGCCTTAAAACCAAGTTCTGTTGGCTCATTCGACGAGCTGAGTCACCTCTTCATCTGCCAGTTCGTCAGCAGCCGCCGTCACCGGCGGAGATCTGATTCCCTCTCCGAGGTTAAGCAGAGAGAGGGGAATCCTTGAAGAACTATCTCGGTCGATTTAACACGGCCATGCTGGAAGTGGATCACCTTAACCATGAGGTGGCCATGTCCGCCCTAGCGGGTGGAGTGTTAAAGGAGAGTGACTTCTACCTGGCGTTGGAGGTCAGTTACCCTTCGAACCTCTACGATATGATGGTCCTGGTGGACAAGTATGACAGAGTCGAGGAATCACGGAGGACTGCCCGCACCGAACTGGCAAGGAAGAAGGAGTTCAAGGGCTCGGACAAATACCGATATGTCCTTCAGCTGAGCCCACCTCGCTGCCAAAGGGTTCCTCCATCGCCGCTGAGGAACCGCACCCGAAGCCGCCTAAGAGGTTCAACCGGTTCACCCCGCTCACTGTCCCGAGGGCGCAGATCCTCATGGAGATAGAGCGCCAACTCCCTTGACCGCCTCCTCTCTGAAGGAATGCAACCCGAAGAGACCCCACCAAGTACTACCACTACCACGGAACCATGGCCATGACACCGAAGAATGCTGGCAGCTGAAGAATGAAATCGAGAGGCTCATCCAGTGGGCAGACTGAAACAATTCAGGGGAGCGCCCGAGCCAAGAAATGGGGGTAACCGCCAGCCCGAGCCTCAGCAGCCTCCTCCTCCAAATCCCCCGGTTGTTGGCCACATCAATGTGATCGAGGCGGTCGGCAGTCCATCGGGCCGACGGGATGATGAAGAAGATTCGGCACCAAAGAGAGCATGGACTGATGAGCTCTCCTTCTCCGATGATGACCTCCAGAAGATACAGTTCCCGCATGATGATGCGCTGGTTGTATCTCTCAATCTAAACAATTATGATGTAAGCCGGATTCTTATTGATAGTGGAAGCTCTGTCAATGTTCTGTACCTCGATGTGTTTGCAAAATGAAACTACTCATGGAGAGTCTCCGAGCCATGGACTCCACCCTAATGGGTTCACCGGCGATATTATTACCCCAGAGGGGGTCGTGACCTTGACGGTCCGAGCAGGAACTTGGCCCTATGTTGCCACTGTTCACACAGATTTCCTGGTGACCAAGCTTCGGTCGCCCTACAATGCAATCTTTGGGAGACCCGGCCTAATGTCCCTTGGAGCTGCTGTCTCCATCCCGCATCTAGTCATGAAGTTCCCTACCGAAGGGGAATTGGTGTAGTTCGAGGAAGCCAAGCTATGGCTCGGCAATACTTCGTCACCAGCCTTCAGTCCAAATTGCCCAAGGTTGACGGGCTGGACGCTTGGAAGGATTTTGCCGAGCATCGAGGAGAGCCAGCCAAAGAGCTGGAGGAGGTACCACTGAACGAAGCCCGGCCCGACCGAACTATAAAGATCGGGTCGCTACTGAAGGGGAAACCTCGGCTGAGCTAATCGACTTTCTTCGAAAGAATGCTGATGTCTTCGCCTGGTCTGCTTTTGATATGCTGGGATCAACCCAGACGTTCTTGTCCACCGTCTCAATGTGGACGAGATGTTCCGGCCCATTAAGCAGAAGAAAAGGAGCTTCGCCCCTGAGCGACAGAAGGCTATTGAGGAAGAAGTCAACAAGCTTATCAAGGCGAATTTCATTCGGAGGTAAACTATCCTAGCTGGCTGTCAAATGTTGTTATGGTGAAGAGGTCGAACGCAAGTGGCGGATCTGCATCGACTTCACCGACCTCAACAAAGCATGCCGAAGGACAGCTTCCCTCTCCCCGGATCGACCAGCTTGTAGACGCTACTTTGGGTCACCAAATGCTGGCCTTCATGGATGCCTATTCGAGCTACAACCAAATCCGAATGGCCCCGAGGATGAAGAGAAGACCGCCTTCATAACCGACCGAGGTACTTATTGTTACCGTGTCATGCCTTTCGGTCTGAAAAAATGCAGTGCTACTTACCAAAGGCTAGTTAACAAGGTCTTTAAGGAGCAGATCGGCTGTAACATGGAGGTGTACGTCAACGACATGCTGGTCAAAAGCAAAGAAGCATCCCAGCACATTGATGATCTCTCGGAGAGCTTCGCGACGCTTCGAAAATATCGAATGAAGCTCAACCCGACTAAGTGCGCCTTCGGCGTCAATTCTGAGAAGTTCCTAGGCTTCATGGTTTCCCAGCGAGGCATTGAGGCCAATCCACAGAAGATCCAGGCCCTTCAGCAAATGGTGCCTCCAGCGTCCATCAAGGAAGTCTAGCGCCTGACTGGGAGAATCGCAGCCCTCAACCGCTTTGTAGCTCGGTCAGCTGAGAGATGCCTTCCTTTCTTCAAAGCTCTCCGATCAGCTAAGAATTTCCAATGGTCTCCCGAGTGTCAGAAATCGTTCGAGGACCTCAAAAGGTATCTTGGCTCTCCACCCCTCCTCAGCAGTCCGAATCCGGGGAAATGTTGTTCTTGTACATAGCAGTTTCGGAAGGCGCCATTGGCTCAGTATTGGTTAGAGAAGAGAACAAGACCCAAAAGCCAATCTATTATGTCAGCAAACTACTCCGAGACGCCGAGACAAGGTACACCCAGATCGAGAAGTTGGTTTTGGCCATGATAACCTCGGTCGGAAGCTGCGACCGTATTTCCAAGCACATTTTGTGATGGTCCTGACCGACCAACCCATCAAAGTGGTGGTCCATCATCCGAAGACATCAGGGAGAATGACCAAATGGGCCGTTGAGCTAAGTGAGCATGACATCCGATACCAACCTCGCCCGGCCATCAAAGCCCAAGTTCTAGCTGATTTCCTCCTCAAATGCACTATCCTCGAGGATGGCTCCACTCCGGACTCCTCTGAGCATTTGAGATCTGATGCCCCATGGCTGCTCCACGTTGACGGATCATCTAATGCCAATGGCTTTGGTGCTGGCATAATCCTCACCAGCCCAGAGGGGGCGACCTTCGAATACGGCATCCGCTTCTCCTTCTCAACCTCCAATAATAAAGCCGAGTATGATGCTGCTCACTGGACTCTGAATTACCCGGGACCTTAAAGTGAAGAAGCTGAATGCCTTTACCGACTCTCATTGGTGGCCGATCACGTGCGGGGCGAGTTCGAGGCCTGGGAGCCGAACATGATTCGGTATCTTCAAGAGGTGCGGGACTTACTTTCCCAATTCTTCGAGTTTGAAGTCATTCAGATCCCAAGATCCGAGAATGCATGCACCAACCTATTGTCCCGGCTGGCAACCACAAAATCAATGGATTCTGAGCGAAAGTTTCCCCTAGAGATTCTAGAAAAGCCCAGCATCGCGAGGCTGACCGAGTGATGCAGGTCGAGGTCGAACCATCCTGGTTCGACCCCATATTTAAGTATCTTAAAGAAGGGTCGCTCCCAGCCAACCGAAAGGAAGCAAGAAAGCTGAAATTACAGGCCATCCATTATGTGCTGATCGATGACCAACTGTATAAGCGGTCCTTCTCCATGCCGCTGCTTAAGTGCCTTCGCCCATCTGAGGCTGATTATGCTCTTCGGGAAGTGCATGAGGGAATTTGTGGCAACCACCTGGGGAGCCGATCCTTATACCACAAGGTACTGTGCCAGGGGTATTATTGGCCCACCATGCAAAAGGATGCTGACGATCTCGTCCGAGCTTGCGACCCTTGTCAAAGGCATTCTAATATTTAGAGGCTCCCCTCCGCCAGCTTGGTCCCTATTTCCTCCGCTTGGCCCTTTGCTAAGTGGGGAATGGACATCCTTGGCCCATTTCCCTCGCCACAGGATAGAGAAAGTTCTTATTTGTCGCCATTGATTACTTCACCAAGTGGGTTGAGGCCGAGGCGGTTGCCTAGATAACCGAAGCTCGGACTAAGGACTTCGTGTGGAGATCCATTATTTGTCGCTTCGGCCTCCCACATACCATCATCACCGACAATGGCAAGTAATTTGATAACTCTAAGTTCGAGAGTTCTATGAGGAGCATGAAATCTGTCACCACCTCACATCAGTCGGGCATCGCAAGCCAACGGAGAAGCCGAAGTAACTAATCGGACCCTACTTCAAGGGAGTAGATGGGCGGACGAACTTCACCACGTCCTATGGGCCTACCACACCACCCAGAGAATTTCCACAGGCGAGACCCCGTTCCGGATGGCCTTCGGCAAAGAAGTGTCATCCCTATGGAGATAGGACTCCCCTCTGCGGGTGGAGAGTTACTCGGAGGGGGCTAACGACGAGCAGCTCCGCACCAACCTCGACCTGGTGGAGGAGATTAGAGAGAAAGCTCGGATCAAGTAGCTACCTATTAATAAAGAGTGGCTTGCTATCACGCCTCCAGAGTTAAAGGGAAATCTTTCTCACCCAGCAATCTTGTCCTCCGAAAAGCATCCGTCTCCAAGCCACTAGAACAAGGAAAGCTGTCTCCGAACTGGGAAGGCCCCTATCAAGTGGCGGAAGTCATCAGGCCCAGTACCTACAAGCTCTAGGATCTGAATGGGAAATCTATTCCCTGGATATGGAATTCAACAATCTCCGCATATACCATCAGTAGGGTACGCTTTCTATAGACTTGCCCCGTTTATAGTTTTGGCATCTTGTTTCTATGATCCGCGGCATGATCGCTACAATCATTTTTCGAAAAGTCATAATGAAAAATAGATGTTGCTTACCAATTCTCGGCATAACCGAGCTGCCTCCTTGAACAGGAAATTTGTACCTCGGCTGGGCCGAGTCCTATTCCACAAAGAATCGGTATGGCCGAGTACTCCCGGTACGCCCGGGGGCCAAGCTAAATCTCCGTACCTCGGCTGGGCCAAGTCCTATTCCACAAAGACTCGGTATGGCCGAGCACTCCCAGTACGCCCGGGGCCAAGCTAAATCTTCGTACCTCGGCTGGGCTGAGTCCTATTCCATAAAGACTCGGTATGGCCAAGCACTCCCGGTACGCCTGGGGGCCAAGCTAAATCTCCGCACCTGATTGGGCCAAGTCCTATTCCATAAAGACTCGGTATGGCCGAGCACTCCCGATACGCCTGGGGGCCAAACTAAATCTTTGTACCTCGGCTGGGCCGAGTCCTATTCCACAAAGACTCGGTATGGCCAAGCACTCCTGGTACGCCCGGGGGCCAAGCTAAATCTCGTATCTCGACTGGCCAAGTCCTGTTCCATGAAGACTCGATATGGCCGAGCACTCCCAGTACGGCTGGGAGCCAAGTGATTTGCAAGACTTTGGCCGGATTCGGGCAGCTTACAAGCCCCGGTCGGGCCAAACAGCATAAAAGCCTCGGTCGAATTCGGGCAGCTTACGAGCCCCGGCTGAACCGAGTGATCTCCAAATAGTCTTCAAACTTCGGCAGGGCCGAGCAATGTTCCCCGCGCTATAGCGCTACCAGGTATACACTCTACAGTTCCTAAAGCCTCGTCATGCCCGAATGGCTCCCTAAAGCCTCGGCCAAAGCCGAAGGCATCTCTTATTATTAAAAGCCTCAGCCAAAGCCAAAGTGCATCTCTTATTAATAGAAACCTGGCCAAGACCGAGTGACATATCGGAACCCTCGGCCAAAGCCGAATGGAATTTCTTATTAATCTTTGAAGCCTTGGACAAAACCAAGTGGCCTCAGCGATTCTGCAGTAACAGCAAGGCCGGTTAATTTCTCAGACATTTTAGCACAACTGATACATCTTATCATACTTCGGCGTAAATAAGCAATCCCTCTCTCTGCCCATCAGCAGAGTTGTGCAAGTCTCTCCTCCTTAGGGAAAGACCTACTTAGCCCCTTCTTATCGGGCCGCACCTATCTTGTGAATCGGTAAGGTCGCCCAGGCCTCCCTCTGACTTGAACAGAGACTAGTGCCTCCTCTGAAGGGGGTCAAACACTATGAAAATGCCTAACGAAGGCAGTGCTACCCAAGCACAATCGAAGGTTTATGAGCCGAGCATGACTCGGTAAGCTTAAAACGGACAAGACTGCATAGTCATGCCAAAAGGAAAAAGCGGACATTTCAAAGAACAAAAAACTTTCTTTATTCCATTAATCGATGAGAAATACAACCTCTGAAGAGGTATTACAAGTGCGTCAAAGCACAGGAAATACAAGCAAATAAAAAGCTCGGCTGAGCAGCTTCGGTCGATAACGATGTCTTTACATCCGACCCCAAAAATCAGAGAAACCGGACAGGCTCTGTTAAGCCACTGGTTAATCCCGAAAGACAAAGCAAGCTATCCACGAATCCCTCGGATGAACACGTTGAGGGATCATGACCAGGCCAAGGGCCCGTGGATGCTTACGCCAATGGAGCATCCCCCTAAGTGGGATGCTAGTCTGTTAGCCACCGCCCAAGCACATAGGCAGGGAACCAGCAGACCCACACATTCCTCCTCCCTCTTCACATGGCGAAAGATTCTCAGGCGGATGAACTGAGGGATTCAAGCTGAGGGAGGGGGTGAAATTCATGCTAGTCATGGGGGGCACGTATGTCGTGCATTTCCTGTAATCCCCATGACCAGCAACAAAGGACGCAGAGGAAGCGCATATGTGTGCTCCCTATATGACCTCTGTGGGCCTTCCGTGTGCTCTCCATATGACCTTCAAGAATTCCTCCTCTGAGGACTGCTCGCTCTTCAGCAGTTCCTCCATCACCCCAGCTATCCGGGTCAGGCCGACCTCCAAAAGGGAAACAACTCGACATCTCTGCTCTCGGCCTCAAAGAAAAGTCCATGGACATATCTCTAAGTTATGAAGAGAAAAGGCTTTGAAAAGTGCTTATGCACCATCTGCTCCCCCCCTTTTTTTTATAGGCAGTCGGGCAGGAGCGGCCATTAAGGAAGGAACCCTTAAAAATTTGAAACGGCAAAGTCGTGGTGCCATGTGGCACACCAGGATAGGAATATACACATCAGAGCGCGCCAAGCGCGCCCCTCAGGTCATTATGGAAAGCATAAGATTTCCCACAATCTCGAATTAGGAGCCTTAAATGCGGAAAAATCGCCTGCAAATCTTTGAGATATGGACGAGCCTGGGAAATCCCCACTAAAAGAGACGTCCCCCAATGAAAGCCAGATGCTTGTCACCCACGCAAAGCCAACTCACCTTGAAAAAGATAAAGCGCTGGCAGAGCAATAAAATGGCACAGAAGCCAAGTACTCCTCAATAAAGACACGCTGCCCCGGCGACTTCGACAAAGACCAGGTCGATATCTCCTGCTTTGGCCAAAGCCGAACCATCTGTTATATTCCGGCCTAAACCGAGACATCGCTTTTTGCTTCGACTCAAAGCCGAGATGGACTCCTTACCCCAGAAAAAATCGAAGTATCTCTTTTTGATTTGGTAAAAACTGAGCGTTCCCTTATCCCCCGGTCCAAGCTGAGATAGCTACTCTCGCCCCAACGCTAACAGGACACTCCTTATGCTTTGGCAAAACCAAGCGATATACTACACTCCGACTGGAACTTATAAGTCCCCCTTACCTCGGCTAAAACGGGGACACCATGCCTTAGTCTCGCCAAGATCACCAGAGGTCCCCCAAGGGGGTGGTTCATTCATAAGACTCACATGATGAGAACAAACATTTCAAAGAAGGCAGCGAACATGAAAGTTGCAAAAATTCTTTTTTATTCATCATAAAAAGAAAAACAAAAGAAAAAAAAGACACACGAGCCCTCATTGGGGCTTATCGTCTCCACCGGGCACTGCCGAGCTCTCCCCACGCCGCAAACTTAGCTCGTGGTGAAAATAGCAATTTGTTGCTGGAGAGTCGCCACTTGCCCTTCCAGCCGATTGTTGATCTGACGAAGAAGCTCATGCTTCCTTGTGGAGATGCCCAAGTATTCTTCGACCATCTTCTGAGTCGGTCGCGGTCTGTGAGCATCAACAACAGGTCCTCCCTATTGATAGTTATCAGAACGTGGCTCCAATCGGGGCCCCCTCGTGGAGGGGCCTACCCCCGTGGCCATTATCGCCATTACCTGGCGCTCCAGTAGACCCCCCTTTATTTTTAGAAGCCATCATACTATCCTAAATTTTGGGAGGTCAACAGGAGAAGTGATTAACAATGACATCCCCCCATCCGTATTTAAACTACTTCTGACGGGCATTTTGATCGCCTGGGCCATCAACTCCAACACCACTATCATAGAAACTCGCCACGCATCACCGCCTCAGTGGGCGCTCACAGGAAACGAAGAGTTGCGCCCCCTCGCCGAAGAGGATCAATAAATAGCAACAAGGCGCTCAAGAGGTGCCCCCTTCTTGGGATTAGACTCCCTTCGATCTGCTGGACTCCTTCGAATTAAATATCCTCAAATAACGCGGAAAAGAGGAAAAAGGTGCATAATAGAGACAAAAGAAATTTTTAAATTTCATTGAAGTCTTCTATAGATGGTCAACAAAGAGAAAAATAATACAAAATCCGAACCGGTCCTCAGTTATCAGCGGCCGACACTGGAGAAACATGGTTCGGTCCGCCCACTTTGAAGGATGTTCGATTGATGAGCCTCAGGCGCCCCTGCATCGCTCAGATGGCTCTCCCCCTTTTGACCATCCACACTCGAGTCTACAGTGCATCGGCCCCTAGGAGGGCATCTACGTCAATATTCGAGACCTCTTCATATTCGGTCTGTGCTGATAACTCGGTCCCTGGGGTATGCACGTTACGACCCTCCACCTCAAGGAAAGAGAGGTCCCATTCCGGGTGCTCCCGAGATATCCTGGCTCGAACCTCCTCCACGCCGAGCTGGAATGCCTAAGCACAGGTCGCATCCTGTTCGCCCCGAAGTAGGGCGAGTTGCCTTTCAGCCTCAGCAACCTGACTCCGAAGTGAGGCGACTTGCTTCTCGGTCTCAGCGACCTGGCCTTCGAGCTCCAAGCTCCTCGGTGACTCGATGCCAGCTCTCCTTGCAGGGTCTCTAATTGACTTTGGCCCTTGAGTTTTGCCTTCTCCATCTGTAAGCACAGGATTAGTCGGTGCAACAATGAGAAAATAGGGAAGTTAAAGAGACGATATCGTACCTCCCCTTCCTGCCGGGCTATTCTCTCGGTCAATTCCTCGACCTCGCCAAAGGCCCTCAGCTTATCGGCCTTGACCTGCTCGATCCTATCCTTGAGGTCATTGATTCTCGACTGCCTATTGTTAGCTTCTTCCCTGGACAGGGAGAGCTCATCGTCGAGCTTGGCTATTTTCTGATGCCATTTGATCCTACCATCCCTGGCAATAACGCAATGTTGTAGCTGCCGGATCTTCTCCTCCGTCTCGCCGAGCATTCTATTCAGGTGACTCCTCTCCTCGGCAGCATCTTTCCTTAGCTGTCCCGACTCTCATCAAACTGTTTCTTAACAGTTTCCATTTCTCAGCATGCCTAGATCCGATCGCAATATCTCCGAGCATGCTTCGTCATACCTCATCCGGAGCCCACGTAGCTCCCCAACTTCGAGCCTCAACCTGGATGCTCATCGAGGGCGGCCTGATGCAATCCCCTCGCCTTCACCAAGTTCTTGTTGGTGACGTCCAGAACTCGTTCAAGTTTATCAGACGCCTCCACTCGCAACCTGAGCTCGGCGCTGACTCTCTTGGCCTGGACACTGGCCCCTGTTGCCAGGTTCAAGCGCCACATAGCGCCATAGTAATCAAAGCGCTCTGTAAAATAAACACAAATAAGAAAGTGCAATCAAGTCAACCAGAAGGCACCCATTACTCTAGAACAACAACTCACCCGGGACCTAGCGAGCTCCATAAGGGCGAGGTTGTCGATTTCCTTCGCTACATTCCGCTGACCAAATGCGGCATCGATGAGATCCACTGTGAACTCATTCGCCGAGGGACCTGCGCTGGGTACAATGCCGACCTTATTAGGGCAGCGAACGCCCCTCGATGGCCAGGTCCAAACTACCGGGCTGCACGTCCAAAGGACCAGTCCGAGGCTGAAAAGCCTTCAACCGCCTGGCCTCCTTCAGCAAAATTCTGGCCATTCCTCGGATACAGCCAGCCCAGGCGCCAATATCCCCAAAGCCTCAGTGGGAGAAGCTTCGGTCGAAAGATTCATCTTGTCCTCCCTCCTCGTCCATTTCTTCCTCAATCACCAGCATCTGCTCCTCCCCGCGGGCTCCACTGAAGCCTGATCCTCTCACCGCTCCTCCAACCTCTTCAGGAGGAAGCTCTCCCAGGAGACTCCTCTCAAACCTCCGCCACTGTCGGCCAACATCACCGCTCCTTAAGAAGGAGGCCCTTCGACAGTAGGCTCATCCTGAGCCTCGGCGACTGCAATCGCCCCCTCCATTTCTTCTGTGAAGCTAGAGACATCTTCTCGCTCGGGGAGGGAACCCTCGGGATACCGACGAACCTGGCAACAACTATTAATGTCGGACAAGCCAACGGCCTCATCAGCTGTCCACTATCTCCACCACCGAAGGACAAGGGATCTCAGCGATCCTAAATCTTCTTCCCCAGGCGCTCCCACCTTCTCTTTCTTCGGTGACAAGGAGCGCGGGCTAACCTTACTCGCCCGGCCTCCGGCGAGTGCTCTTCGGAAAGGCGAACCTTCTTCTCAGACTTGCGTCTTTCCCCACTACTGGTCTCTCTTGGGCACTTGCCCAACTCCTTCTTTATATGGCCCGCCAGCGTCTCTTGGCTGCAAGCACAGTGGGCGAACAATCAAACCGAGATATACTTGCTCGACGCTTGCCTTGTGTGTCGATGGGGCTAAGCTAAAAAGAGCCTCCTCCAACAGTAAGTCATTAGCCAAAAACACCCAGCCGTCATGAAGGACCTCTAGGTCCTCCTTCTCCTATTCGGATAGAGCTGGATGCGCTTCCATGTCCCTGACAAAGTTTCCCATCTCCGCGGGAAGTCGGAGCCGATGTTCCCCTTGGTAATGAAAAATCAGACCTTCCACTCCTTTATAGATGACGGCTTATCCGTTATCATCTTGAATGATCTCTGAGGTCCGTCCGAGTTCCTTCCAGACATCAGATAGTAACAGGCATTTGCTGTTACCTGGACACATCGAGATAAACCGATGATACTGCCAGCTCCACCACAGATGTTGTAAAACCTGTGCGGTGCCCAGGCTAAGAAATGAACCCTAACCATTGCCATACCTGGCGGTCCTTGGCAACAATCTCTGAGACTCACCATGCTGCTAGGTCAAAAGGGACACCTCACAGAAGAAGCAGGGGAACGAAATTCTCCAAGAAGAAGCGAGAAAGCGCTGCAAACAGGAATCGCTGCTTCGACTTTGCTTTCCAAAAGAAACCACTTCAAAGGAAGATAAGGCATCTCAACCGAGGTACCCGAAACTGCCATCAGGTGCCATGAAAATCAGGATTTGCTATGTGGCGCTTCCCCGACCGTTGTCCCTAAGAAACGACGGATTTGTCCCGTAAGGGCAGGGCGGCCACGCGATATTAATTAGGGCATCATTACGAGGTTGTTAAATCTAGATCCCTCCATCTGGATCGTGCCACATGGGGCTATACTCCCTACGTTCGAACCTACGCTTCGAACTAGCATGTGTTGAGGAGTAAAATCGCCATTGCATTGATAACCGTGCAAGGGGTTAGGATCAGCCCTGACTCCCACTTGCTGTGCGGTGCCCAGAAATGAACCAACCATTATACCTCGGTGGATCGCACCTTAGCCCCTCCCAAGGATTCCTCGGGTACGGATTACATCTCTATGCCTCGCTAGCCGAGCTAGCCTCAGAGCGATCTCTATGCCTCGCTAGCCGAGCTATCCCTATCTCTCGGCCCCAGCCCGAACGATCTCTATGCCTCGCTAGCTGAGCTATCTCTATCTCTCAGCCCCAGCCCGAGCGATCTCTATGCTTCGCTAGCCAAGCTATCCCTATCTCTCGGCCCCAGCCCGAGCGATCCCTATCTCTCGACTCTAGCCTGAGCTATCCCTATCTCTCGGCCCCAGCCCGAGCGATCTCTATGCCTCGCTAGCCGAACTATCCCTATCTCTTGGCCCCAGCCCAAGCGATCCCTATCTCTCGGCTCTAGCCCGAGCTATCCTTATCTCTCACCCCAGCCCAAGCGATCTCTATGTCTCGGTCCTAGTCCGAGCGATCTCTATCTCTCGGCCCCAGCCCGAGCGGTCCATAACTCGACCCGACCGAGGCACTCAGGCACCTACCTCTGCGGAACCACAATGACCGAACAAGGATCCACATAGGCAATCATGCCTATACTACCAAACACGGCCTAGAGCCTATATGATCACTGAATCTCAAAGCGTCACAATAGCCTGATTCGAATCAGCCTCGATTCCCAATAACTTTTAGACCTCCTATGACATGCTCAAAGAATCAGGTATCGCCTATAAATAGCACAGTCCTAGATTCTCTAAGGTAAGGGCATTCCTGGCGCATTCTCAGCACTACTCTCACTCTATCTCTGCTCACCCCTTTCCACCATTAAGCTCTGCTCGGAGCTCCCAAAAGGTCACCCTGGAGGGACTCTTCAGTGAGAGCCTTCTCCCAACATTTGTTCATTGTTGATCTCCGCTGACTTGAGCGTCGGAGGGTCTTCCGCAGAGGGCCACCCCAACGCCTCTCGCGTGAGGACTGTTTTGCAGGTCCGCCCAGGAGGGAGTCCAATCTGAACCTTGACCGCGCCTGAGTCGGAGGACGGATTCCAGCAACAACATATATATATATATATATAGGGATTCAAATCCTAAAAAGATTATCTTATTATTTTTGCAATCTTGCTATTGCAAGAGCTTGGAGTTCTATGTCTCAATCAGCCACTGATGAAAAGATTTATTTAACTATTTTTTATTATTATATTATATTATTTTCTTTAGGCATATGAAGGTTTTATTGGGTTGCACCTTCACACGATTGTGCTCATGATAGGAGGATTGGATCGAGCCGAATCATTGTACCTTGGGGACAGATCACCTATAACGTACACGAAAGGACGAAAACTTGTCCTTAGGAGTGTCTAACATGCCTCAACCAGCAAGATTTTTTATTATATTTTATTTATATTTATATTTAAAATTTTAAATTAATTCTCTAGTATTTTTTAGAAAGAATTTTTTTATAAAAATAAAACAACTTTCTAACACCTAACCCCAAACAGGTGAGAGGAAAATCTAGCATATCTCTAGACTTCTTGTGCCAATTGAACCACTAAGATCAAATCCTAAGCCTGCATCCTAATTGATGTAATAGATGCATATTAAATAGTAAAGTGTGATTGAATTGTGTTGTCATGATGTTTAAATCACAAGGTGAATTTATGTTTTTTTATCAGCATAACTATTTTATAATTTTTTTACTATTGATGCCGAGTCATCTTCTTTAAACGCCAGGGAAATGGAGGTTCTTCTCGTCGGACTCCTGCAAGAAAAGTCTCCGAAGACCGGATGTTCCGGTGGGGACCCTCCAATGCTCAAGTCAGTCACTTGGAAACAGACAGAAGTTTAGCGAGCAGAAGGAAGCTAGAGAGTTAGGGTTCAGAATCCTTCCCTTCTTGTAAGTGCGGGCTTTTATACCTGTTCAAAGATCTCCTCCTTTTTCTCCGCTTCCAGAAGATTTTTGATCTCCAGATATCCCCATCCGATAACAGACAAAAAGGAGGGGCTGACAATTACAGGCCGTATCTTTACTGTGCGTCGGAGGCGTCCTATTCGATTTGCCATCCGCCAGTACGGTATTATGCGTGTCGGGTTGCTATGGTTGCACCAGGCATGCATCGTTATGAGGCATGGCCGCATGCAGCCACAAGCAAGCAGTGGATTGTACTCCGTAACGGGATATGACCATACATAGTTGCAGGCGAGTGATGGACTACGTACCGTAACGGGGTATGGCCATGCATTGTTACGGGTGCGTGGTAGGCCATACGTCTTAATGGGGCATGGTGATGCACTATACAAGGCGAGTAGCGGGCCATGTGGGCATGCCAGGTGGCTCGTAGCTATAAGCTGACCTCGGAGGTTGGCCTCAGACGTAGGCCTCAGAGGTCGGCCTCAGAGGTGGGCTTCAGAGGTGAGCCTCAGAGGTTGGCCTCGGAGGTTAGCCTTGGATGTTGGCCTCGGAGTGGGCCTCAGAGGTTGGCCTTGGAGGTGAGCCTCGGAGGTTAGCCTCGGATGTTGGCCTCGAAGGTGGGCCTCGGAGGTTGGCCTCAGAGGTTGGCCTCGGAGGTTGGCCTTGGAGGTGAGCCTCGGAGGTTGGCCTCGGAGGTTGGCCTCGGATGTTGAAGTGGGACGCCGTCAGTCCCTTTACCGTTAACCTGACGGTGCAGGATCAGCCACATCAGATGCCCCCTCGCTCCTGAGACGGAGTGGGTCCACCCTGGTGAAGCGAAAGGGGTGTCACCTCCCCAGTGGCTGATCCCCGTTCGCTGCCAACCACCCTCGGCCACGTGTCTCTGTAGGTTGCGATAGCCTAGCGCGGGCGACTTGGGGGATGTGAAGGGCAGCCACTATTGTTCGTCCGATCTGCCGCGATCGCCCTCGAGGCGGGATTGTCCTTTTGAAATTTGCAAAAAGTGGCCGCCATCATTGCCATCATGGTGCTAGCGTCAGCGGTGTCCCATCATTGGCCGGAGGCGGTTTGTTCCATGCGCCGGACGGCTGCCAAGGCAGACCGGCCTATAGCGGGAGTCCGCGTGGCTAGCAAATCAAGGCGGGACAATTTGAAACTTGACAAAACCTGGGCAAAGGCTATATACTCATCATTTTACTTCAGTTATCTTCTTCCTCTGGTCCTTTGCTCCCTCTGCAACCCGAGAATCGCCCCTCGCCATTTCTTTCTCCAGGTTAACCTTCTGTCCCTCCTAATCCTTCCTTCCTCTTTCCTGAACTTTCATCATGGCCTCCTCACCAACCTGGACTTCTTATGCTCCCTCTGACAACCACATTTCTCCCTCGAGGCTTCGTGCCTCTTCATCTCCTTCTTCTTCATGGTCCTCCGATCCGGAGGACCATCTTCCTTTTCCCAACGGCCGGTTGCTGCCAGGGCTCCTGCAAGGGGACGCACGGCGGCGATTAGCCAGGCCCCAGCGAGGAGGCGCCAGGTGGTGGCCGACGCCTCTTTGAGGGCGGGGGCGGAATCGCCGGAGGGGACCGCCTCCACAGTAAAGGGCCAAGATTTAGCCAAATTAGGGCTCATTACCAGGTACCCCAGATGTCGGGTTCTTCCTTCCGACCCCCGATGACAGGGTGGTCTCCTTTCGGCCTGGCAGAGTGGCCGTTTATGAGATTTCCCTTAGGTTAGGCCTCCATCTGCCCTTTCATCTTTTTTTATTAACCTTTTGGACTATTACTCTTTGACTCCCGCTCAACTGGTCCCAAACACCCTTCGGACCATCTGCGCTTTTGTTATCCTCTTCCACCACCTCCAAATCACCCTTGACTCTCTCTCTTCTGCTGCTTTTACACCCTTAGGCAGCAGAGGGGTCGGTGGCTATTCCAGCCCCGACCTGGTTGGGTCCTCAAGCTTCTTCTCCCTACTTCGGTCAAGGGATGGAAATCCCATTTCTTCTTTGTTGACCTCGACCAAGTCAAGTCCCGGTGAGGGGACCCCGACCTCCGACCCAACATGAACTCCACCATCCTCCCAGGAGATCAAGAAGCGCTGGGCAACTGTTGACTGTCAACATCCCCAGATATAGCTTGCTTCTGTCAGAACACAACCTCCAGCTGGTGGGCCTCACCACACAGAGCGGTGAGTAATGGTCGCCCCAGCACTTAGCCAAATTGCCCTCTCTTTTCTTCTTCTCTTTTTTCCTCCCTTTTTTTTTGCTGACTCCGACTAGTCCTATGCAGCAATGAAACCTCCAACCGCCATGGTCAGGAAGGCCGCGGTCAAGCGGATGAGGGCCTAGGGCGGCACAAGTGAGGGGCTGCAGGCGCAGGCCCCCAAGCGCCTCACTGTGAGGGTGTCTCCGCCGGCCGAGTGGCGTGAGTCTCCACCGGTCCCGGAGGTAGATCTGACGGCTGATACCCTGCCAGAAGGGGCAAGGGCCAAAGGGGCGACGATGGAGGAGCTGGCGATGGTGGAGCCAGCGGCGATGGAGCCTCCAGCTTCCAGCGAACTACCCCCGGTCGAAGCAGATAGGAGTTGGGGGGAGGGGCCATCAGGGACAAGCCCACCCCCCAAACAAATACCAACGAGTAGCCCTCCGCGTGCCGAGCCAGAGTACGTCAGAAACGCCGAGGGGAGTAGGGCCGGTCCAACCCCTCGCGGGTTCTCATTAATAAACGACGGGCACCGGGCTGAACAACTCATGTCTTACGCCATTCAGCCGAATATTCAAGAGGAGCTCCGAACCCTGGGGGCGAATAGGTTCTTCTGGGAGATCTTCTCGGTCCTCGTCCGAGTAAGTATCTTTCTTCTTGCCCTTAGTTTAGAGCACTTAAGAGATTTGCATAGCTGACGCCCTGAGTGCAGGTGGCCAACTTCGTCGTGCTCACTCGGGAGGCCATCAGCGAGGGGGAGGCTATCGCTCGCCAAATCCAACAAGATGCCGAGGATGCCCGGGCTCGGGCTGAGGCTGCGGAGAAGGCCTTGGAACGGGTAAGGGCCGAGTGCACCGGCAAAATAAAGGAGGCTAAAAGCAGAGTTGAGGCCGAGGCTAACCAACGGCGAGCGGCGCTTGACCAGCTCACAGAGGCCGAGAGCACGATTGAGGCCCGCAACCTCCACATATCCGACTTGAACTCGGCCATCAAGGCGGCCGAGGATTGGGTGAAGCGGGCCGAGGAAGAGGTAAGCGCCAAGGAGGCCAAGAGGGCGGCAGCGGCGGCCTCTCTGGCTGCGGAGAGGGAGGCCCGAGTTGCTGAGGTGGAGGCTATTGCAGCCGTGGAGGAGTTCAAGGCATCGGAGCACTTTACCCACGAGCTAGTTGAAGCCAATGCCGATTTCTTTGTCTAGGGGTTTGTCGATGCCAAGAAGAAAGTTGCCCGAGTTTTGAACCTCCCCCAGGTCATGGATATCGAGCCAGACTAGGAGCTCGATGAAGCCTCGGATGGCGAGCCCGTGGCCGGACCTTGATTTCGTAGTTCTTCATTTTCGCTTTTGTACTAAGTCTGATTTGATCGGCATTTTGTAAACACTGATATTAATGAAGTGTAATTTTTCTATCAATGAAATTGTTTTTGACCAACCGCACTGTTAATTTTTTTTAATTTTTGGACCTTTGGGTCACTGACGTGGGACCCCTAGGGGCTGTTGGAGCACCAGCCTCGGAGTTGAGTGCTGATGAAAACCCGGGCTTCTAAGGGCTGACGGAACACCAGCCTCGGACTGCCAAGGATGACTTGGGCTTTTGAGCACCGATGGAACATCGGTCTTGGATCACCAAGGATGACTTGGGCTTTTTGTTGAGAGCCGATGGTACATCGGTCTGCCAGTGGTACACTGGGCTTTCCATGCCGAGTCTGGCCTCGGCTTTTTGGATCCGATGGTACATCGGGTCTTCGTTGCCAATGGTACATTGGGCTTTTTGTGCCAGGTCTAGCCTCGAGCTTTTTGAATCAGATGGTACATCGGGTCTTTGTTGCCAATGGTACATTGGGCTTTTTGTACCAAGTCTGGCCTCGGGCTTTTTGAATTCGATGGTACATCGGGTCTTCATTGCCAATGGTACATTAGGCTTTTTGTGCCGAGTCTGGCATTGGGCTTTTTGAATCCGATGGTACATCAGGTCTTCATTGCCAATGGTACATTGGGCTTTTTGTTGAGAATCAATGGTACATCGGTCTGCCTGTGGTACACTGGGCTTTCCATGCCGAGTCTGGCCTTGGGCTTTTGAATTCGATGGTACATCGGGTTTTCGTTGCCAATGGTACATTGGGCTTTTTGTGCCAAGTCTGGCCTCGAGCTTTTTGAATCCGATGGTACATCGGGTCTTCATTGCCAATGGTACATTGAGCTTTTTGTTGAGAGCCGATGGTACATCGGTCTGCCAATGGTACACTGGGCTTTCCATGCCGAGTCTGGCCTCGGGCTTTTTGAATCCGATAATACATCGGGTCTTCGTTGCCAATGGTACATTGGGCTTTTTGTTGAGAGCTGATGGTACATCGGTCTGCCAGTGGTACACTGGGCTTTCCATGCCGAGTCTGGCCTCGGGCTTTTTGAATCCGATGGCACATCGAGTCTTCGTTGCCAATGGTACATTGGGCTTTTTGTGCCGAGTCTGGCCTCGGGCTTTTTGAATCCGATGGTACATTGGGTCTTCATTGCCAATGGTACATTGAGCTTTTTGTTGAGAGCCGATGGTACATCGGTCTACCAGTGGTACACTAAGCTTTCCATGCCGAGTCTGGCCTCGGCCTTTTTGAATCCGATGGTACATCGGGTCTTCATTGCCAATGGTACATTGGGCTTTTTGTGCCGAGTCTGGCCTTGGGCTTTTCGAATCCGATGGTACATCGGGTCTTCATTGCCAATGGTACATTGGACTTTTTTGTTGAGAATCTGAGATGCTTGAACTCAAGTTTTATTAATGGCGGGTCAAGAGCCCAAAAGAATGCAAACAGGGAATTTAACGCAAGAAAAGGGTACACTATTGATAATACCGACAAAGGTTATCGGAGTTTCACGTCCGCAGAAGGGGCTTTCCGTCGAGCTCTTCTACTTTGTATGCTCCATGGCGGAGCACCTCAGTGATCCAATATGGTCCTTCCCAGTTCGGTACTAGTTTGCCTCCTTCCATCGGCATTGAAACTTCGGCTCGCCGAAGGACCAGGTCCCCTGGCAAGAAGGTCCTGGGGTGGATGCGAGCATTGTAGTACCTAGCCGTCCGCTCTCGGTAGGCTACCATCCGAAGTCGCGCCGGATCCCGTGCCTCCTCCACCAGGTCAAGGTTGGCCTACAACTGATTCGGGTTGTTTTCCTCGTTGTAAGATTCCACCCTAGGGCTTGGGGCGTCGATCTCCACAGGAATGATGGCCTCGGATCCGAAGATGAGGCTGAAGGGGGACTCTCCGGTGGGGACTCGTGGCATTGTGTGGTAGGCCCACAGCACATTAGGAAGCTCCTCCACCCAACGTCCTTTATAGTCATCAAGCCGAGCTCTTAGTCCTTGGAGAATGATACTGTTGGTTACCTCGGCCACTTTGTTGGTCTGAGTGTGCTCAACGGAAGTGAACCGCTGATGGATGCCGAGCTCGGTGCAGAATCCTTGGAAGGGTGCATTGTCGAACTGCCGGCCGTTGTCGGTGACCAGGGTATGGGGGAGCTTGAACCGACATGTTATAGATTTCTAAAAGAAGGACCTCACCTTACTCTCGGTGATCTTGGCAAGCGCCTCAGCCTCGATCCATTTGGTGAAGTGGTCGACAGCCACCAGCATGAACTTACGCTGGCCGGAGGAAGGAGGGAATGGCCCCAAGATGTCCATCCCCCACTGGGCGAAGGGCCAAGGTGCTGCCAGTGGGGTCAGCTGGGATGTTGGCTATCGCTGGATGTTAGCATGACGCTGACAGCCATCACACTTCTTGACAAGCTCAGCCGCGTCCTCCCTTATGGTCAGCCAATAATACCCCTGCCACAGGGCCTTGTACGCTAGGGCCCTACCCCCCAGATGACTCCCGCATATACCTTTGTGAATTTCTCGTAAGATATAGTTAGCTTCAGAAGGCCCGACGCACTTGAGGATCGGGTATGAGAATGATCTTCGGTAGAGCTTCCCATCCATCATCAGGAACCTCGGTGTTGGGAGATTGTTGAGAAATTGTTGCCCCAATCTTATTGATTTTGATGATTACCAAAAGCCATGAGTATATTAAAAGATGCAATGAGTTTATTTACATAAGCAATGAATTTATTTAGAACAATCAATGAGTATGTTAAGTATGACTTTAATCAATTTGAAAGTAACTTCAAGCTCCATGTTTAAGCTTTCAAAAAGAAATTTTTATACTTCATATCTCAATCAATGAGTTTTTGGAACATTTCTTGAATTGATTCCTAATTACAATTTTATTGTATTCAAGTCAAAAATTGATTTAAAATGAATCTGGAATGAATTTCAAGTCAATCAAAAATTCTCTGATTTTCGATACGTTCCGGAGCCGACTCTAGAGTTTCAGAGTCGACTCCACTCAGTATACAGATATGACTGTTTGTCTCGAGTCGACCTCTGTGATTTCTCGAGTCGACCCCGATTTTGTCGAGCCGACTCCATGACTGTGTGAGTCGACTCCGCTCAGACACCAGAGAATTATTTTTCTGAGCACTTCTCGAGTCGACCCCTTGCTTTTCATGAGTCGACCCCCGACTGTCAGGAGTCGACACCTTATTTTCGTTGAGTCGACCCTTTAACTTTCTGAACATTTCTATTTTTGGTATCGCGTCTTCGAGCCGACTCGCCTAAAGCTGGAGCCGACTCCAACAATTCTGGGCGTGATTTTTCTGAATGCCAACTCAGCGTCAACGGTAAGATTTTTCAATAACGGCTAGATTTCTTTGTGTCTAACGACTATATTTTCGCAGAGTCTATAAATAGAGAGGCCGTTTTCAAATCAAAGACATAGAAATACAAATCAAGAGAGAAAAAAAAAATCCTCAGAAAAAGAGGAAAAATAGAGCGTCATTTGAAAAAATCCGAGATTCAAAAATAGAGTGAAAGAAAAGGTGTGAAATCAAAGGAGACTTCATCTGTGCTCAAGTTCATCAATCCAAGAGAAGTCTAGAAGAAAATCCAAGAGCCATTCAAGAGAAAATCAAGAGATTTTCAACATTCAAAGAAAGGAAGAAAAAGCTCAAATCAACTCCAACATTCAATCTGTGAAGAATCTGAGCTGAGGCCCGATTCCACACTTCAAAGGAGTTGAGGAAGAGAAGAAAAGAAGAAAAGCCTGCACTCAAATCAAATCTAAACAGGCTCTTCTAAACCTTGCTTTTATTTTGAAATATCTGCTCTAAAGGAGCTGTTTTGTATTAAACTTACATTTTCATCTTGTGGTTTACTAATTCAATCAGAGGGTTGAATTAGTGGAGGTAGTGTACCTCGTCACAAGCTAAGGTTAGCTTGTGTGTTGGGTTTTGTGCTGGTAAGCCCGTGTAAAACCGGCTGGGTTCGTTGTGATCCCGGAAAACAACAAGTTTGGGTTGTAAGCTTGTAAAACAACTCGACTGTAATCGAGGTGATTATAGTGTGGACCCAAGTGGAGCTTGGGAGTGGACGTAGGTGTTGGATACACCGAACCACTATAAAATTTCTGTGTTTGCCGTGCTTATTTATCTCTCTCTCTTGCTATCGTGCTTTAACTTGAATTAAGTGTTTACATCCTCTCATCAATAGTTTAAATTACTTTAAAAGGCTTAATTTTTAAAGAACCCAATTCACCCCCCTCTTGGGTTGCCATCTGGGCCAACAATTGGTATCAGAGCTTGTGCTCATTTGTTTTTGATTGATCACACGATCAAGAGCGAAAGATCCAAATGGCAACACAAGCCAGCTCAAGTTTTGCTGAGGGTCATTCCACAAATAGACCACCCTTGTTTAATGGTTCCAACTATTCATATTGGAAAGCAAGAATGAGGATATTCATTCAAGCTACTGATTATGAATTATGGAGTGTCATAATTAATGGACCTAGTACACCCACACACTTAGTTGATGGTTCTATAGTTCCTAAGCCCGAAAGGGATTGGAATGAAAATGATAGGAAATGGCTCAGCTTAATGCAAAAGCCATGAATGTTTTATATTGTTCTCTTGATGCTAATGAATTTAATCGTATCTCTACTTGTAATTCCGCTAAAGAGATATGGGATAGATTAGAGGTTACCCATGAGGGAACCAACCAAGTTAAAGAATCTAAGATTAATATACTTGTGCATAAATATGAATTGTTTAGCATGGAACAATCTGAAACCATAACATGCATGTATACTAGATTTACTGATATTGTTAATGGTTTGAAGAGTCTTGGAAAAACCTATACTAATGCTGAATTAGTTCGCAAAATTCTTAGGTCATTACCAAGATCATGGGAAGCCAAAATGACAGCCATTCAAGAAGCCAAAGACCTAAACACTCTACCTTTGGAAGAGCTTCTTGGATCTCTTATGACCCATGAATTGACAATGAAGCAACATGTGGAGGAGGACAACAAAAAGAAAAAGACAATTGCCCTCAAGGCTGCAAAAGTTGAAGATAGCAGCAGCGATGATGATGATGATGATGAAGACACAGCTCTTCTAGCAAGAAAATTTAAGAAATTTATGAGGAGAAAGAAACCCTTCCACAAAAAAGAAATTTGGAAATAAGATGGAAGGAGAAAAGGAAAAAGATAAGGACAAGGACAAAGAGAAAGACCCCTTGATCTGTTATGAATGTAAGAAACCGGGGCATTATAGATATGACTGTCCGCAATTGAAAAAGACTTCAAGAAAAAGAAGAAAGCGTATGTTGCAACTTGGAGCGACAGTGATGAATCTTCTTCCGAAGAAGAAGAACAAAAAGAGGTTGCCAACATTTGTTTTATGGCGAATGACGACGACGAGGTAAGTACTGAAAACCCCTGTGATGATTTTGCTTTCGATGAATTATTTGAAGCCTTCAATGAACTTGTAGATGATTTTAAGATTTGAAAAAGAAATATAAATCTCTGAAAACTGAAAACATAAACTTAATTAAAGAGAAAATGAAGTGATGCTTGCAATTAAAGATTCAAAAGATAAAAGGAAATATTTCTTAAAGAAAAGAATGATTTTACTCATGAAATTAATACACTAAAATCTGAAAACGAAAATCTAACAAAAGATTTGAAAAAGCAAATGCAAACTCTATCTTTGGAAAATGAACAGCACATTGTAGAAAATGAATCTCTAAAGAAAGAAGTTAAAAATATAAAGATATTGTTGATAAATTCACCTTAAGTTCTACTAAACTAAACATGATTTTAGATAGTCAAAAAGCAGTTTTTGATAAGGCTGGATTAGGATACAATACATTAGAAAAAAAAAAATCTTTGAAAAATTTTTGTACGTGCTAGCCAAAGTAACATCACTTGTTTTAAATGTAATTTAAAAGGGCATAAATCATTTGAATGTAATTTACAAAAACCAAATAAGAATTTAAATTTTAAAGGGAAAAAAATATG
Source organism: Calamus simplicifolius (assembly GCA_900491605.1). Taxonomy (NCBI): domain Eukaryota; kingdom Viridiplantae; phylum Streptophyta; class Magnoliopsida; order Arecales; family Arecaceae; genus Calamus; species Calamus simplicifolius. The sequence continues at coordinate 44,502 of UESW01002369.1, read as the reverse complement.
GGTTCCGAAAGGAACAATATTTGTTGCTACTAACCATGAAGGACCCAAGAAAGCTTGGGTACCTAAACATAAAGTTTGATTTCATTGCAGGAATGTCTTGTGGCCAAGAGATCAAAGAGAAAGTGGTATCTTGATAGTGGCTGCTCAAGACATATGACGGGTGACAAAGAAGAATTCATCACCCTTGAAGAAAAGAAAGGAGGAGTTGTTACGTTCGGTGATAATGGTAAAGGTCAGATTATGGGCCTTGGTAAAATCCGTATAACTCCATCCACTTTTATAGATAATGTACTTTATGTTGATGGTTTGAAGCATAACTTAATTAGTATAAGCCAATTGTGCGATAAAGATTTTAAAGTATCATTTGAAACCTCTCTGCACAGTATCTAATTCCATTGATAATAGCATTGTATTTACTGGTTATAGACATGGCAATGTTTACTTGGTTGATCTAGACAAATTATCTATGAGTGATCATTGCTTAATTGCTGATAATGCTAATATGAATGAAATTGGATGGTTATGGCATCGTAGATTAGGTCATGCAAGCACACACCTAATTTCAAAACTAATTAAAATGGACTTAGTTAAAGGGCTACCTAAAATAGATTTTGAAAACAACAAAATATGTGATGCATGTCAATTTGGAAAACAAACAAGAAGTTCTTTCAAATCTAAAAATGTTGTTTCAACTTCTAGGCCATTAGAGCTACTTCACATGGACCTTTTTGGACCAACTAGAACCACAAGTCTAGGAGGAAAGAAATATGGTCTTGTGATTGTAGATGATTACTCTAGATACACTTGGGTATTGTTTTTAGCTCACAAAGATGAGACTTTCTCGATATTCCTGAAATTCTTTAAGAAAGTCACAAATGAGAAAAACACTACCATAGTGTCTCTAAGAAGTGATCATGGAACTGAATTTGAAAATCACCTATTTGAAAATTTTTGTGCTGAAAATGGTATTAATCATAATTTTTCTGCACCTAGGACCCCACAACAAAATGGTGTTGTAGAAAGGAAAAATAGGACTTTAGAAGACATGGCCCGTACCATGCTATGTGAAAGCAACCTACCAAAGTATTTTTGGGCGGAAGCTATAAACACGGCATGTTACATTTTAAATAGAGCCCTAATAAGACCAATACTTAAGAAAACACCTTATGAACTATGGCAAAACAGAAAACCTAATATTAGATATTTTCATGCATTTGGTTGTAAATGTTTTGTTCATAATAATGGTAAAAATAATTTAGGCAAATTTGATGCTAAATCTGATGAAGGAATATTCTTAGGATATTCAACAACTAGTAAAGCATATAGAGTATTTAACAAGAAAACTTTAGTTGTTGAAGAATCCATTCATGTAGTTTTTGATGAATCTTTAGCAACTCGTTCCGAAAAGTTTGATGATGAGGAAGATACAAACATAATTGAGAAAGATCTTGAAAAATTAAATATTGATGTATCTTCAGATCATGAGCAAGAAGCTAAAGATAATGATTCACCTAAGGATGATGATACTAACACTAATCATAATGATATGGATCTTCCTAGAGATTGGAGATACGCTTATAGTCACCCTAAGGAATTGATTATAGGTGATCCATCTCAAGGAATAAGAACTAGATCATCTATGAGAAATATTAGTAATCATCTTGCATTTGTATCACAAATTGAACCTAAAACTATTGAAGAAGCTGAAAAAGATAATAATTGGATGTTAGCTATGCAAGAAGAATTAAATCAATTTACTAGAAATAATGTATGGACATTAGTAGAAAGACCTAAAGATCATTCTGTTATAGGATCAAAATGGGTATTTAGAAATAAACTAGATGAAAATGGCATAGTAATTAGAAACAAAGCTAGATTAGTTGCAAAAGGATATAATCAAGAAGAAGGTATTGATTTTGATGAAACCTTTGCACCAGTAGCTAGATTAGAAGCCATTAGACTATTACTTGCATTTGCATGTCACATGAATTTCAACTTATTTCAAATGGATGTAAAAAGTGCTTTTTAAATGGATTTATAAATGAAGAAGTGTATGTAGAACAACCACCAGGTTTTGAAGATCATGAATTTTCAAATCACGTTTTTAAATTGCACAAAGCATTATATGGTTTGAAACAAGCACCTAGAGCATGGTATGATAGATTAAGTAAATTCTTAATTGAAAATGATTTTATAAGAGGAAATGTAGATAAAACATTATTTTTGAAAAGAAAAGTAAAGATTTATTAGTAGTTCAAATATATGTTGATGATATTATTTTTGGTGCTACTAACAATCTTCTATGTCAAGAATTTGCTAAGTTGATGCAGGGTGAGTTTGAAATGAGCATGATGGGAGAACTCAACTTCTTCCTTGGACTCCAAATCAAACAAGAAAAGGAAGGGATTTTCATCAACCAAACCAAGTACACAAAGGAACTACTCAAAAAGTTTGGTATGGATTCAATGAAACCCCTTGGAACTCCAATGAGTCCTTCATGCAAATTAGACAAAGATGAGGAAGGTAAGAAAGTTGATCAAAAGTACTATCGAGGTATAATCGGATCCCTACTCTACTTAACTGCAAGTAGACCTGATATAATGTTCTCTGTTTGTCTATGTGCTAGATTTCAATCAGAACCTAAAGAATCTCACTTAATTGCTGTTAAAAGAATACTAAGATACTTAAATGGAACAAAAAATGTAGGCTTATGGTATTCTAGAGACTCAACATTGAACTTAATTGCATATTCTGATTCTGATTATGCTGGATGTAAGTTAGATAGGAAAAGCACAAGTGGTGCATGCCAATTCTTAGGAAGTAACTTAATCTCATGGTTTAGCAAAAAGCAAAATTCAGTTGCATTATCAACTACTGAAGCTGAATATGTTGCAGCTGGAAGTTGCTGTGCTCAAATCCTATGGATTAAGCGACAACTTGAAGACTATGGTATCACACTTGACAAAACACCTATAAAATGTGACAACACAAGTGCAATTAATCTAACAAAAAATCCAATTCAACATTCTAGAACAAAACACATAGAAATTAGATATCATTTTATTAGAGAACATGTAACGAATGGAGAAATATGTCTTGATTATGTTAATACTGAAGATCAATTAGCTGATATATTTACAAAACCCTTGAGTGAAGAAAGATTCTGTTATCTTAGAGGAGAGTTAGGGATTTGTGATCCATTAGAATGAATTTGAAACCCCTAAGAAATTTTATCTAGAACTCTTTCTCTTTGATCTTTAAGGAAATCTTATCTAGAATTCATATCTATTGATCTCCAATGATTTTTTATCAATTTTTATGATCAATATCCGGACACATTTCAGATTCTCTGAAACTTTGTGTTTTTGCTCTGAAATGGTCTCGGAGCCGACTCGGTCAGTATCGGAGTCGACTCCATGTTTCTGCTGAAACTCTGGAGCCGACCCCATCTCTGTGCGAGTCGACTCCACTTCGGGATAGATTTCTGTGACTACCCGGAGTCGACCCCACACTTTGCGGGAGCCGACTCGAAGTGGTCCCAGGTCGATTTATCTAGGGCAGAGTCGACTCCTCGTTCACTTCTATCTCTCAAATCATTCAAATACTCTCTCCAAAATTTTTCCTAACCTACCAAATCCTTAGAAATCCTTGATTAACCTTTCCACTAAATCAAATGGCTCCTAAAACCCGTGGTTCTAGCCTTGGAGCGGCCGGATGAAAAGGAAGAAGGCGGTGAAGAAGACTGTGAGGCGTCCCGCTCGCGAACCCTCTCCGAGCATGGATTCCACCTCATCCTCTTCAACTCCGAGTGCTTCTCCTACTACGGCCACATCTCAGGTAGACCGTCTAGCCGATAGAGTGATTACAACCGGGAGAAAGGTTGATTTTGAACTATTTGAGGCAGAAGGTTTTCTTGTGGGGAGGCAGTTAATTGAAATGGGATGGGAGAAGATATGTTCTTTAGATTGTCCAACCTACCCAGCCCTAGTTAAAGAATTTTATAAAAATCTGTCAAGAGGAGACAATGGATTAGTCAGCATCATTAGAGGAAATAGAATAAATGTGACAGTGGATTTACTCTCAAGACTTGTTGGAACTTCCAGTGTCTGGTACTTCTACTTTTTCACCTGATGATAGGAGCCCAGCTCTATCAAGATTGCTTAAATAAAGAAATTGTTGGTTTTGAAGAAGTCCATGCAAATCAACTATCCTTGGAATTAAGACTTCTCCATAACATTTGTAGTAGGATTCTATTCCCTAAGATTGGGAGATTTGATTATGTTCTGAGAGAGATATCTTTGTAATGGATGCTATAGTGACTGGAAGACCTATCAATCTTCCGAGCATGATAATTTGGTACATTGCTGACTGTGGGAGCAAGAGGAAATCTAGTCTACCCTATGGCATGATATTAACTAAGATCTTTCAAAGCCAAGGGATAATCATTTCCGATAGTGAGCCAATGAGAAATTTGAGACACACTGATTACTATAGTTTGGCTACTATTCATAGAATGGGATTTGTGAAGAAGGATGGCAGATGGGAAAGGAAAAGTATGTTGGAAGATAGAGCCGCTGATGTTGAGGCACCTGGACCGTCAGTTAGACATTCATCTCCTGTACCTCCTAGCTCTTCTGTTCCAGTTCCGGCCCCTTCTCCTGCTCCGATGGTTGATCAGTCATCTTCTTCATCAGTCGGTTTTTCAGATCTTCAGTTAATGCAGCTCAAGAGTCTTCTTGATGATCAGGCGGNTTCTCCTGCTCCGATCAGCCATCTTCTTCATCAGTTGGTTTTTCGGATCTTCAGTTAGAGCAGCTCAAGAGTCTTCTTGATGCTCAAGAGGATAGAATGAAGACTGAGTTTGACAATAAATTCATGAATCTTAAAGAAACTCTCTATTCATTAGATGATCGGATCACCAAGATTGAATCTACTCTTAGCTCCTCTACTGAGTCTTTAAGTGGTGATTTAAAGAATATTTTTGAAGAACTTAAAGACATTTGTGGAGATGGTGAGACTTATGCAAAGTGCAATGCCGAGCTTCAAGACAAGATTTTAACTGCTTGTACTTTTGTGGATGAAAGACTGAAAGATTATGTCAAGCTTCAAACTGATGGAATGAAGAACATTATAGATCACTTAACAAGAATTGTAAGGACACATTTTTGATGTAATAGATGTTTAGTCTTTGCAATGTAATGAAATTTATATTATGTTTTACATTTTGATACAATGATGTAATGAAAAGTCAGTTTTGAATGTTCAATGAAGTTTGAGTTTGAATGTACTTCTCTTATTTATCAATGAATCTCAGTTCATGTTAAAGCATATCTTAAATCGTGAATGTGATTGTGTTTGATGCTTCTCTACCTTTTTGTTGATAACAAAAAAGGGGGAGAGTTTTATACATGACTGTATATGCATGGGAGAAATTAAACGAATGTTATTGTATATGCATATAATAAATAATTGAATGGGAGAAAAGGAGTAATAATTAAACATTACACATACAGTGAATGAATGAAAAAGCAATTTAGATGAAAAGGCTGAATTTTGACATTAAATTGTGTATAAGCTTAAATTGAATGAATGGATATTTATTTGAGTTTCATAGGGGGAGCTACCTCATTCAGGGGGAGCCTAACTATGAAAATAAATAAATTCTTTAATTAATCATGCATATACTCAATGTTTTTGTCATCATCAAAAAGGGGGAGATTGTTGGGGAGATTGTTGAGAAATTGTTGCCCCAATCTTATTGATTTTGATGATTACCAAAAGCCATGAGTATATTAAAAGATGCAATGAATTTATTTACATGAGCAATGAATTTATTTATCATAATCAATGAGTATGTTAAGTATGACTTTAATCAATTGGAAAGTAGCTTCAAGCTCCATGTTTAAGCTTTCAAAAAGAAATTTTTATACTTCATATTTCAATCAATGAGTTTTTGGAACATATCTTGAATTGATTCTTAATGTCAAATTTATTATATTCAAGTCAAAAATTGATTTAAAATTAATCTGGAACGAATTTCAAAGTCAATCAGAAAATTCTCTGATTTTTGATACGTTCCGGAGCCGACTCTAGAGTTTCAGAGTCGACTCCACTCAGTATACAGAGATGTCTGTTTTCTCGAGTCGACCCCTGTGATTTCAAGAGTCGACCCCCGATTTTGTCGAGCCGACTCCATGACTGTGTGAGTCGACTCCGCTCAGACACCAGAGAGTTATTTTTCTGAGCACTTCTCGAGTCGACCCCTTGCTTTTTCATGAGTCGACCCCCGACTGTCAGGAGTCGACACCTTATTTTCTTGAGTCGACCCCTTAACTTTCTGAATGTTTCTATTTTTGGCATCGCGTCTTCGAGCCGACTCGCCTAAAGTTGGAGCCGACTCCAACAAATCTGGGCGTGATTTTTTCTGAATGCCAACTCAGCGCCAACGGTAAGATTTTTCAATAACGGCTAGATTTCTTTGTTTCTAACGACTATATTTTTGCAGAGTCTATAAATAGAGAGGCCGTTTTCAAATCAAAAATACAAACACAAATCAAGAGAGAAAAAGAAAAATCTTTCAGAAAAAGGAAAAACAGAGCGTCATTTGAAAAAATCCGAGATTCAAAAATAGAGTGAAAGAAAAGGAGTGAAATCAAAGGAGACTTCATCTGTGTTCAAGTTCATCAATCCAAGAAAGTTTTAGAAGAAAATCCAAGAGCCATTCAAGATCAAATCAAGAGATTTTCACATTCAAAGAAAGGGAGAAAAGCTCAAATCAACTCCAACATTCAATCCGTGAAGAATCTGAGCTGAGGCCCGATTCCACACTTCAAAGGAGTTGAGGAAAAGAAGAAAAGAAGAAAAGCCTGCACTCAAATCGATCTAAACAGGCCCTTCTAAACCTTGCTTTTATTTTGAAATATCTGCTCTAAAGGAGCTGTTTTGTATTAAACTCATATTTTATCTTGTAGTTTGCTAATTCAATCAGAGGGTTGAATTAGTGGAGGTAGTGTACCTCGTCACAAGCTAAGGATAGCTTGTGTGTTGGGTTTTGTGCTGGTGAGCCCGTGTAAAACCGGCTGGGTTCGTTGTGATCCCGAGAAAACAACAAGTTTGGGTTGTAAGCTTGTAAAACAACTCGACTGTAATCGAGGAGATTATAGTGTGGACCCAAGTGGAGCTTGGGAGTGGACGTAGGTGTTGGATACACCGAACCACTATAAAATCTTTGTGTTTGCCGTGCTTATTTATCTCTCTCTCTTGCTATCGTGCTTTAACTTGAATTAATTGTTTATCCTCTCATCAATAGTTTAAATTGTCTTAAAAAGCTTAATTTTTAAAGAACCCAATTCACCCCCCCCTCTTGGGTTGCCATCTGGGCCAACAGAGAGGCCAACTCCTCAGCTCATAGTTGACCGGCACCATAAGCTGGGTCCAGCAGGGAAGGCCTCGGTCGGCCCCAAGCACCGGCATCATAAGCCCGGGTACCACTGGCAGAGCGATGAACCATCGACACTCAAGCTCGAGACCAGCTCGGCATCAAAAGCCAAAAACTGACTCCAACGTCGATACCAAACACACAGAGCTTCAATGGCACCCTCTGTCTCGGGAGCATCATTGCGGCTTCATTGGCTCTTTGCCTCAATGGCATGTGGACAGGGACCCACATCCAAACTTCATGTCGAAGCTTAAAAACCCAAAGTCAGGTGAGGATCAGCCACTTGGGAGGTGACGCCCCTTTCTCCTTGCTGGGGTAGGCCCGCTTTGTCTCATGGGCGAGGGGGCATCTGATGTGGCTGATCCAACGCCATTAGAGAATCGTGAAGGAAGAAAACTGACGGAGCCCCCCTTCGGCCTCAGCTCCCAACACCCATCCACGGCATTGCTCTCGTCATAACGAAGAAAGAGAATAAGAGGTCACGTTATGTGCGTGGGTTTCCCAAAGGCCACATTACGTCATTAATGTTCGGTCGAGTCAATGGGCTGGAGCCTTTAATGGTGCAGAAATGGTCATAATTGCTTGAAGAGCATTTAATGGAAAGAAGTGTCGCAAGCATCTTGCCTTGGCTCTCCTTCTCAACCCCGGGGCCGACCCCTCCAGGGCCGACCCCTCCAGGGCCGACCTCCCAGGGCCGACCCCTCCAGGGCCGACCCCTCTAGGGCCGACCCCTCCTAGGGCCGACCTCCCAGGGCCGACCCCTCCCGGGCCGACCCCTCCAGGGCCAACCTCCCAGGGCCGACCCCCCAAGGGCCAACCCCTCTAAGGCCGAACCCCGATGGCCGACACCTCCAAGGCCGACACCTCCAAGCTGCCAAGCTCCCTCGTCGTTAACAGTGCCATGCAAGTAAGTGAACAGAGCCTTGTACGTGAACGGTGCAAGCTCATCCAAGGGCATGAGCAGGGCCACGCAAGCACTCCATACTCAACACTCTACGAGGAACAGTTGGCTTCAACTCAATATCATCCTTCTCCCCCGACGGCTGTACCTTGGGACCCACACGACTAACTTTGTCACCCATCACTGTCCGCATAGGATAACCAAAAAGGTGACGTAGGGGACATGTTTGGCAAGCGCCGTAACGATCGGCCATGCTCTGTGACCACCTACTCTGACAGGACACGGCCTACAGCTTGACACGTCTAAGGAGGTAAGCTCCACTGTACTGCCATCAATTAATGCTCTGACAAGTGATCACGCCCCAAGCCTACGGATTCTAGGCATCTATAAAAAGGTAAGAGGGACCTCGACCAGGGAGGACCAGGTAACAGATTGATAACACTCCTAAACGCTCACAGGGAGAGCTCCTCTTTCTGAGCCTCTCTCTCTTTCTCTTTTGAGCTTCCTCAAGCTCACGGCCGTTGCCCAGAGCACTGACTTGAGCGTCGGAGGGTTCCTGCCGGAATTTTCGGCCCTCGGGACTTGTTTGCAGGCCCGCAGGCACGAGGAGCTCGCTGGAGGATGGATGCTCACGGACGCTCGAGGCCGGTGATCTAATGGCAACAGTTAGTTTACCTATAAGCATGCCTTACAACATTATCAAATGTAATACTTAGTTTTCTAATTTTACTTATTTTGCACTATAGAAAGAATACTTATAAAGATATCTAATCAAATTTTGTTAAGTAAAAAAAAAAAAACTAAGCCTCAAAGAGAACATTTCTGAATAAAGAGGGAGCCAAGGGCAGACTTCGGCATTAAAGCTTGAGAGGGTCTTTTATACAAACAGGTCAGTTGATCTGGGCTAGATTGAGTTAGGTAATTATTAAAAAAACCCCAAACTCTTTTTTTTTTTTACAAATTTGATTGGGTCAAAATTTATAAAATTGAAACCCAACCTGAAATATGGACGGAGACACAACCCTACCTGACTGATTTGTCACCCAGACTTATGATCACTATAACAAAAAAAAAAAAAAAAAGCATTTTACAATGATAAAATTTGTCACGAAAAATATAAATTTTATCATAGAAAATTAGGGCGGCGAATAATATTACCATGACACTCATCACAAAAAATATATTAATAAAATATATAGTAATAAAATAAAAATTTCATCATCAAATATATTTTATAGTGACCCCTATTGAACATAAAGATTCAATAATATTTATTTAATAATAAAAATATTGATTGAAGGCTTAATGCAATGCTTGAATTTATGGTCATGAGATAGGTACCATGGTCTGAATAAATTAAGATATGAGTAAAAGTTTATCCAACATGTATTTGAACTTAAGTTGTATACAAAAAAAAATCTAGTTGAAAAGAAAAACAGCAGAAGATCATGTACCATCTGATATAAGATATAAAAAAGATGTTTCGTTTGTAGTTTTTTTTTTTTTCTCTAAAGATATATTGTAAAACTTAGCAAGAAAATAAGCGTACAAAGCTTAAACTTTTTAAAAATAAATTAAATTATATTTCAAATCAATAATTAATGAAATCTAATTATAAAAATTCAAAATTGAGAGTAAGCAGTGGATTGTACCTAAGAATGGTTGACTGAACTTAATCGTAATAGAAAACTATTTGAAAGGTAACTCTTTGTCTAGTTTCATAGTTGATCATTGCAGTCTGCAGACTAGCGCGGTCGACTAACCCTAACCCTAGAGGTTAATCATTATAGTTCTAACAACTTAACGATTGTATTTTTATTTGATTATTGGAGTTGCCTTTGATCCCTAACGACCATATTTTGAAAGCCTTAGGAATGAGAACTTATGGATTGGTTTAAATATAGAAAATAAGTTAAAAATTATTAGAAAATCTTTATGAAAGAGATTTCTTGAGACTAGTGTGCATATTTATTTCCTTCCTAAGTTTAGAGCTTCAATTAAATTTCTACCTTTATTTAGAGAGTGAGCCTATTATTTCTCTTGTAGAAGAGAGGTTTGAATTTCTCCTTAGCTCATGTGAAAATAGAGAGTTGTTTCTTCGTTAGACCAAGAAAGGATTGTAAGGTAGTACTTGGTTCCAAAAAATCTATCCCAGGATAAGTGTAAAGTTAGCATTTATCCAGTAGATAACTCAAAGGATAACCATCTTTTTTAAATAACAACTTTGCCATTAAAGGATAGCTCTAGTTATTTCTTAGGTCCCTAGGGAATAAGTTCAGGGGATAACCCATGGTTAAACATGAATTATCCTCTCTGATTAAACTTTTTTAGAATTATCCCATGTAGTTATAGCTTTTGAGGATAAGAGAGGATATCCCTTCTTATCCTCTATTTTAAACACAGCCTAAGGATTTCTTGTAAGCCCAGTAATAAAAGTATGCAAGAGTTTGCTCTTCACATTGTTAACAAGATTGATAGAGCAAAAAAGTTCTTGGATAATGAATATAGGCAAGAGGTGCCAAATTGTTATAAATCTTTGTGCTTCTCTCATGATATTATATTAGTTCTTTCATGCTATTATATTATTTCTCTCATGTTATCATGATATATTTTAAGCATAGTTTTATATTTTACTTATGCTTTGCTTTAAATTATTTGACTTGTTTTTAAGCACTTAGCTTTTGATATTTAAATTTTTGACCAATACAATTCATCCTCTCTCTTGGTTACTCTATGTCTAACAACCCCGGCAAAACATTTCATGATGTTTTTTTCATCATCAAGTTTAGAATTTTGTAACAAATTAATTTTATTATAAAAAATGTTTCATTTGTGATATTTTCTTGCTAAAAATTATGGTAATTTGGTGGTGAGTCTAATTCCATTACTGAAGGTTGAATCTGGTAAGTAACATATTTCATCATTGATTTGACATAATTTGAAATTTTTTTTTTTACTAAAACTTCAATTTTTATAAATATAATTGATAGTATCAACAATTAAATTAGCAATATTTGGTCCACATCAAGAATTTGATTCCAAAAACACAAGAATTTTCAAGCAAATGTCCGTGATCCAATATATAAAACTTACAAACCTTATTCTATCAATTCAGATGGGCTTTCTGGTTCATTTTCCCCGTTTGCTAATGTAGATTTACGTTCGTAGACAGCAATCCTCTGTCAAGTTTTATCCATGTTATTTTGGGTGCCTTGTTCCTTCGTTCTGGCATATAAAGTGCCAACTTCTAGAATTATTGATGGATAAATATAATTTTTATCTCTTTTTATTTCTTACTCCTCTCTTAGAAAACATGAAAGCGAAGAGATAGGAAGAGACTAGACATATTGCATCTCCACTTTCTCGTAAGACACATCAAAAGAGTCTCCACAGGTTGTAGTAGAGAAATGATTTGAGAGCCTTTAACTATTTAAGATTAAGAGAACCCAAATGTAGTCTGTATTCTTTGAGCATTCAAAAAGAGAATTGAATCTATCTAAAAAATATTTTTATTAATTCACTGCCTTCGATTTAGCTAGTTGGAGTCCATCTTGATTCTTCCTCATTATAACATATTTCAAAAAGAAAGCATGACAATTCTTTGTATCTTGTGGGTAATCACTATCGGTTGTTTGTACTTGGACATGATAAATTTTACTTTAAAAAAGCACCATTTATACCATGTTTGAGACTGGATTACCTTGTATCTTAACTATATATATATATATATATATATATATATATATATATATATATATATATATATATATATGGGTGTGTGTATACAAATAGTTAAATCAAAAATAATATATCCTTAAATTAAGAAAAAGTTTTCTAACATTGGTAACATTTGTACGATAATATCGAGTTGTTTGATATTTTAGCAAGAAATTATTTTTAAAAAAAGTTTTTATGCATTATACGTGATGCATGTTGCGCGTATCATATACGAATGATTGATCATCCATGCATATGGTCTATATATATATATATATATATATATATATATATATATATATATTTCCAACTTGCATGACACGCATAGATACGTGATCAACCACAGTAAATGATGCGCGTGCTTCCATATTGCACAGTGTAAAAGGACTTTTCCTTATTTCTAGCTTTAATGTGCTATCAATGCCCTCCACGCAGGTACTCTCGGCCCCGTCAAACTGGGCCAAAAGGTTGCAGCCGTAGCAACAGGTCCAAGAGACGTCCAAAAGTCGCCAAAATATACTGGTTCAAACTGTTGTACAATAACGAGATATTTATGGAATAGATTTTACGACAAATTGAGCGCTGGATTTGGTGCCGGAGTAATATGGTTAGCACAACAGATTCATGGCTACTGAGAATAAAATTTTGATTTTTCTTTGGATTTAAATATGCAAGCATATTTAAATGTTGAAGAAGGTTCGGTTATCATCTTTTTTATTTTTATTTTTATTTTTTTTAGAAATAAATTTTAATTCCAGCTATTGAATCGCACCATATGACATCCTTATAAACATTTACATCCGTGTAAATTAAATTTTTGTGGAAAGCGCAAAGAACATTTTATACGTCAGAAACTGATCTTCTGATTTGCACTAACTTTGGACAGTTGAGACGAGCAAAAGAACATCAATTGATGACATATATATTAATCAATTGCTGCGATATATATATATCATTTTCAAGAGGAAAAGAATCCAAATCCAAACCTACATTCTTTACAAAGATGTTACAAACCCAAACCTCTTATCAGATCTGAAAAATGACTCCTGTCTTTTTTTAATTTAATTATAGCCCTTTTTTCTTCTCCATTGTTACAGTTCCCTCTGTCATTAAGTGTCACTTTCATGCAACAAGATCACAACATTTTCCCACATCAAAACATAGTATCACAATTCACCATCTTCATAGTTACAGGTGCATCTGCAAGCAAAATATCATGTGCCTAGCAGTAGCTAATATTTTCCAGGAGGATTCCATTGAAACAAAGCTAGAATAACCCACCACATGGTCTACCGAGGCCACCTGGATAGATGCAAGCTATATCACATAGGATCACCAAGCCCACAATTTCTCATCTGCTAGAACAACCACAAAGAAAGAAGAAACACGCTCAAGATAGCTCTTTCACATAGAGACGGCCTGTTTGCGTTCAGTGCTGGCATAGCTGCCTTATTAACAAATACTAAAGATGATTTCACCATTGCAAAAGATCAGAACTTCTGGATGAAATCATGGATGTGATCGGTGATTTCCTGTGCCTTCTCTTGGTTGATGAAGTGAGCAACTCCTTCCATAACAACTACTTCCTCAAGGAACGGAACATCTTTCTTAAAGCCACCCTTGTGGATATAGTCTGGCATACGCGGGTAATGGTAAGTAAGATCCAGGTCTCCAACAATAAACTTAGCTGGTACTTTGACTTGTGCCCCAGTCCATGGTCCTGCAAGCTCCCAGTTTCTGTGAAAAAAGAAAAATAAGAAGAAGAGCACAACAATATAACGTAGTCCAGTTATGTACTGTTTATATGAACGAACTCACCAACTATCAACACCAGATACTTGATATTAAATGATGCTGCAAAGTCACTTGTGATGAGCGCTGGGCGTGCTGAGATCTTCGGGGGCCTCCAAGGAGGTGGAAAGGTCGCCTTCTTCCTTCGAAAACCTGCAAGAAGTCCTCGGACCGATGGTTCCGGCGAGGATCCTCCGACGCTCAAGTCAGTGAGCTTATAGAACAGAAATGTTGTGTGTGAGTCTTTTCTTTAGAGAGAATAAGAGATGATCCCTTCGCCCTGAGCTCAGGGTCCTCTTTTTATACCTGTCTAGGGGGTTCCTTTTTTCTCGTTCCGTCGGAACCGTCGAATCTTTCTGTTAGGATGAGCTTCCGCGAACGGCAGGTGGATGAGCCGTTGCTTAATGGACGCCGTGTATGTCGGCAACTGAGGGGCGTGCTAGTATTTGCCCATGATTTCGGTGAGCGAGATACGCGGTAATGGATGTCTCGAATCTCGGGATCCGATACCTGAGGTGGGCTTTAGTGTACTTAGAAAAATAAGCCACCAAGTTAAAGTCGGAGATGAAGCCGGAGGCCGAAGCCAGATACCAAAGCCGGAGTCGGAGGCCGGGGCCGGGGCCGGAGCCAGAGGCCGAAGCCAAAGGCCGGAGCCGACGCTGGAGGCCGGAGCCAGATGCCGGAGCTGGAGGCAGAAGCCGGATGCCGGAGCCGACGCTGGAGGCCGGAGCTGGAGGCCGGAGCCACATGCCGGTACCGGAGCCAGAGGCTGGAGCTGAAGGCCGGGGCTGGAGGCCGGAGCCGGATGCCGAGCCGACGCTGGAGGCCGGAGCCACAGGCCGGTGCCGGATGCCGGAGCCGACGCTGGAGGCTGAAGCCACAGGTCGGTGCCAGAGCCAGAGGCTGGAGTTGAAGGCCGGAGCTGAAGGCCGGAGCCGAATGCCGAAGCCGACGCTAGAGGCTGGAGCCAGAGGCCAGTGCCGGAGCCAGAGGCCGGTGCCGGAGCCAGAGGCCGGTGCCGGATGCCGGAGCCGACGCTGGAAGCCGAAGCCACAGGCCGGTGCCGGAGCCAGAGGCTGGAGCTGAAGCCAGAGGCCGGAACCAGAGGCCGGTGCCGGATGCTGGGGCGAGAGTTCCACATCCCAAAAATGAGTTATCACATCATTTGATTCCGGGAATTGCACAGGGCGTTATGATGCCACCCAGAGGAGGTGATCAGCCACATCAGATGCCTCCCCACCCCTGAGATGGGTGGGCGTACCGTTGCTAGCGAAAGGGGTGTTAATATCCACCAGGCGGCTGATCTCCGTACCATTATTTCTTCCGTTCAGGCTGTTGGGATTGGAGAAGATTTTTCTCGGGCGAGAAGTTGTAAAAAGGTGAGTGTCATTATTGTGGTAATGTCACCGCCACCTCTTTATTGGTTGTGTTTTTCGCGTTTCTCGCGCTGAGGGGCTGCCGAAGCGGTTTCCAGTGGAAAGCGGACACATTGCCAGATCGGACAACTGTGGGATGATTTGAAATGGGGTTATAAAAGGAAAAGATCGTCCTTATCCTCCAATCTTCACCTTTTCTCACGTTGCAACCTCCTACCTTGAATCCGCAAGCGTCCGTTTATCTCCTGTTTCTGTTCCCCCGTGCTCCTTCTCCTTCAATCCCGGTTCGAGCTTTCAGGTTAGTTCCCATGGCTTCTTCACCTTCTTGCTCTATTTCTGATTCTGAGGATCGTTCTCCTGTTCCTTCCCAACCTTCTGCTTCCTCACCGACTCAATGGACCACTTCATCTTCCGACCATGCTTCCTTAGAACGGCAGCGAATGACCGGACATCCCGTAGTTGGGAACTGTCCAGCCGTTGGACGGCCCTCCCCGACGTCGTCCGACCGTCGCCGGTCCCTCTAACGCTGTCAAGGAGTTCCCCGAATGACCGCCTCCACTATGTCTGCTCAAGACATAGTGAACCTCGGAGCCAAGTACAATTTTCTCCTAATCTACATCTGTCCTACACTGCTCCTAATGATAAGGTAACCTCTTCCCATCCCGGAAGGGTTGCCTTGTACGGAGCTTTCTTTAAGGCGGGACTTCGATTACCCATTCACCCTTTTATCCTCAACCTTCTAGATAGATATTCTTTAACACCCTCCCAGTTAGTCCCTAACTCCATCCGAACCATCGTCGGCTTTATGACTCTTTGTCACCTGCAAGGTATAGAAGTTAGCATCTCCTTATTTCATAGTTTCTATACCGTCCGCAAGCAAGCGGGTTGGTGGTCCTTTACCCCTAAACCCACTAGGATCCTCAAATTGTATCTTCCCACCTCTATCAAAGGGTGGAAAGATAAGTTCTTTTTTGCCAACGTCGAGGGGGTGAGTGAAAACTAGGGAACACCAAATACCGACGCCAATAGGGATTCTTCCATCCTCCCGAGGGATCGAATGGCATTTGGGCAGCTTCTGACTGCCGATATCCCTCGGTGCAATCAACTCATGACCGAAGAAAACCTCCGTCTCGCTGGCCTTATTCCATCCAGTGGTGAGCACTTGAATACTCACATCTTTCCTCTCTTCTTTCTTTCTTTTTTTTTTAACTCCCTTCCTTATTTTTTGATATAGGAATGGCATCGTCACTTCGTGAGATCAGGAAAGATGTTACGAGGAAGCGGAAAGCAAAGGGAATGGGGCCCCTGCCGAGAGGAGGGCCATCGCCAAGATTACCAGTAGGGCTGATGCTGGAAGGGCCGACGCTGGAAGGGCCGAGGTCGTGGAGCCCTCACGCGGGCGCGAGGTGGCAGGAGCCCAAGCCGACGAGGCCGTAAGGAATGAAGCGGTAAGGGCCGAGGCCAGCGAGGAATTAGGGTAGAGCGAGGCGGGAGGAAAGGATTTCCCTTACCAGCACCGGCTCCCCCTCCCATTATTCTACTTAATCCCTCTCCGGAGCGAGTTATTAAAGCACTGTCACCCTCGCTCGAAGCCGTCGAAGCGGAACCAGCCCATTCAACTACAAAGCCGACTCCAGAAGCCGCCTTACCTCCCAAAGGGGCGACAACCGAGGCACCCCCACCAGCAGAGGTGCCGGAGGGAGCAGAATCGGAGGCAAAGTCCTCACATGCGGCTCCCAAGTCAGCGGAGGGGAGTGGCATCGATCCTTCCTTCCAGTCGATTCTGGCGCACTACAGTCGCTGGGCCGAGCGAACATTGGACCGGGCGTCCGTGCCTGAGCTGCAGGGATTTCTCCGACATCAAGGGAGGGCCACATTCTTCGAGAGGCATTTTTGGCACATCTCTGGGTAAGCTTTGTTCTATTCTTAATTTTTCTTCTCTTCTTTTTTTTTTTAGACTGTTTTCTTCGTCTAACCTAGACATTCTGCCCAGGCATTGAATTCCATGACTGCCATGAGGGACCTTTGGGCCCAGGCCGATGCCGCTCTTGATCAATCGTTGGAGGAGATGCAAGCACTCCGAGCTAGGGCAAAGAGGGCGGAGATGGCTCTGGAGGATACCCGAGCAAAGATGGCTCGGGCACTGAGGGGCGAAGCCGAAGCCATCCGGCTAAGAGCCGAGAAGGCAGAAGAGGCACTGGAAATTGCCTAGCATCAGGCGGCCAACGAGCTGGATAATGCTCAGGTGGCCGAAGAAAAACAAAGGATGGCAGAAAAAAAATTGGAGATGGCGAGTCGGAAGCGTACATGTTGAAGAACCGATTATACTCCGCCACCATTGAAATAGGTGTGGCCGAGGAGAGGGCTGAGAATGCAGAGGAGATCGCCCACCAGTCTGATGCCAAGATTGCAGACCTGAAGGTAGCGGTGACCGAAGCCGAAAAGAAGACCGCCGAGGCCGAGAAGAAGATCGCGGAGGCCGAGAAGAAGGTCATGCAGAAAGCTCCGAGGCGGAGAAGAGAGCCACTGAGGCCGTAGAAGACTTCAGAAGTCTAGTGCCTTTAGCAGGGAATTGGCCGAATCGACGGCATTTGCATACGAAGGCGGCTTCCAGGACTGCAAGGAGAAGATCCAAAAGCTCTACGGCCTCGAGGGGATCGAGGGGTTGGAGCCAGATGAATTCCCCGAGGATGACAACTTAGCTCCGAGTGATCCCTAGTCTCTTTCACTTTCATTGTATTGCATCAAGTCCGATTTAAATCGGCAATTTTGTAAATTTTGGCTATTAATGAATCCCTTGATCCGTAATGCTTATGTCTTGGATCATAGTCGAGTCTTTTGTGTATGAGTTGACGCGAACCAAAAACCTATGGCCGAAGAACTACAACACGATTCTTTGTCCAGGGACATGGTTAGAAAATCAATTAGAGAACTGATATGCAATCAGTCTTAGTTGCTGACACGAAGGTCGAACAATCGCTAGTGTAGGACCACACTCGTGCCGACGCGGAGTCGCTAAATGCCAACACAGGTTGAGTAGAGTGCCGACGCAGAGCCTGGCTTTGAGTGCCGATGCGGAGCCGGGCTTAAGGTGCCGACGCGGAGCCGGGCTTTGAGTGTCAACGCAGAGCCGGGCTTAAGGTACCAACACGGAGCCGGGCTTTGGTGCCGACGCAAAGCCTGGCTTTGGTGCTGACGCAGAGCCGGGCTTTGAGTGCCAACGCGGAGCCGGGCTTTTGTGCCAACGCGGAGCCGGGCTTTTATTCCAACGCGGAGCCAGGCTTTGAGTGCCAACGCAGAACCGGGCTTAAGGTGCCGATGCGGAGTCGGGCTTTAGTGCTGACGCGGAGCCGGGCTTTGAGTGCTGACGCGGAGCTGGGCTTAAGGTGCCGACGCGGAGCCGGGCTTAAGGTGCCGACGCGATGCCGAGCCGGGCTTTGAGTGCCGACGCGGTGCCGGGCTTAAGGTGCCGACGCGGAGCCGGGCTTTCAGTGCCGACGCGGAGCCGGGCTTTGTGAGAAGTAAGATCATTCGAAAACATAGCAATGAGAATACTTTGAATAGCACTTTAGCAAGCAGGTTCAAATTAAGGGAGTTAGAAATTATTGATAGTACCAACGTAGGTTGTCTGCGTTCCAAGTGCGGGGGAGAGGTTTCCCGTCTAGCCCCTCAACTTTGTATGCCCTGATGAAGCACCTCCGTGACACGATAGGGTCCTTCCCATTTTGTGCTAGCTTGCCTCCTTCCGTCGGCTTCGATATTTCAGCTCGTCGCAAGACTAGGTCTCCGGGGAATGTCTTAGACCGTACCCGGGCATTGTAGTATCTGGCCGCTCGCTGACGGAAGGCCGCCATGCGGAGTCGCGCTTGGTCTCGCAATTCTTCCACTAGGTCGGTCAGCCCGCAGCTGACTTGGGTTATCCTCTTCGCTGTATAACTCTATCCGGCTGGGGACACCTATCTCCACAAATGACGGCCTCGGACCCGAAAAAGGCTGAAAGGAGTTTCCCCGTGGGGGCTCGTGGCGTTGTATGGTAGGCCCACAATACACTGGGAGCTCTTCCACCCAACATCCTTTACATCATCTAGCCGGGCCCTAAGTCCTTGGAGAATAATGCGATTGGTCACTTCGGCTGCGCCATTGGTCTGGGGTGCCCCACAGAGGTGAATCGTTGACGAATGCCCAGCCCAGTACAGAATTCCCGGAAGGTCGCGTTGTCAAACTGTCGGCCGTTATCAGTAACGAGGGTGTGCAGCCCGAATTGGCACACTACAGACTTCCAAAAGAAGGATCTCACCTTGCCCTCGGTGATCTTGGCGAGTGTTTCAGCTTCGATCCACTTGGTGAAATGGTCAATGGCTACCAATAGAATTTGCGCTGATCGGAGCTGAGGAAATGGTCCAGGATGTCCATACCCCACTGGGCAAAGGGCCAAGGTGCAGTCAGGGGGTCAGCTGGGACGTCGGTTGGCGTTGGATATTGGCATGGCATTGGCAACTGTCACACCTCTTGACAAGCTCGGACGCATCCTCCTTCATTGTCAGCCAGTAATATCCTGCCGCAAGGCTTTGTACGCCAGAGCTCTGCCCCCAGATGACTTCCGCATATGCCTTCATGTATCTCCCGCAGGATATAATCCGCTTCTGTGGGGCCAACGCACCTGAGGACTGGTATGAGAATGACCTTCGATAGAGTTTTCCTTCCATTATAAAAAACTTCGGGTCCGTCTTTTGAGATGCCTGGCCTTGGCCGGTCTTCAGGGAGGGTACCGTTGGTAAGGTACTGGATATAAGCATCCATCCAGGAAGGCTCTTGCTCAACTGGTAGGGCTTCTCCTGTTGCTTCGATACTTGGGGCTTCCAGGTGCTCTATATAAGCTCTTCCCAACATCCCGTCGGCTGAGGTGGCAAGATGGGACAAGGCGTCTGCTCTAGCATTTTCCCCTCGAGGAATGTAGCTAACATTGAAATAGGTTAAGAGAGAAGCTTGCAACTGCACCATGCTCAAGTAGCGGGACATGATAGGATCCGCGCTTCATACTCCCCTGTGATTTGGCCAGTGACCAGCTGGGAGTCAGTGAATGCTCTAAGGCGCTTCACCCGAGCTCTCGGGCTAATCTTATTCCAGACAGTAGGGCTTCATACTCCGCTTGATTATTGGTGGCTGGAAAGAGAAAGCGGAGTGCGCACTCGGTTACAACTCCGTCCGAGTTGGCCAGGATGAGGCCCGCTCCGCTCCCTTGAGAATTTGATGCCCCATCCACATGAAGGATCCATTCATCCTCTCCGGCTCCAGGAGTCGAGGGTTTGCAGGGCCTCTTCGGGTTGCTCCTCGCCCCAGGTGCATTCAACCAAGAAATCTGCCAGGACCTGGGATTTCATGGCTGACCGGGACGGAAAGATAGATCAAATTCCCCCAGCTTGAGCGCCCACTTCGCCAATCGGCCCGAAGTGTCGGCGAGCGAGAATCGCCTTGAGAGGTTGGTCCGTGACCACTACGATCGGATGAGCTTGAAAATATGGTCGGAGGCGCTGGGCAGACACGATCAACGCGAAGATAATCTTCTCAATCTTTGAGTACCTGGTCTTCGCATCATGGAGCACCTTGCTAGTGTAATACACCGGCTTTTGTGTGCCGTTGGTGTCCATGCAGACCAGCACGGAACTGACGGCTTCGGAAAAGCCGAGGTATAGAGTTCTTTCCACCCGTTGGCTTGGACAGCAGTGGCGGGTGGATAGAATTCTTTTAGCCCCTCGAAGGCCTTCTGACACTCTTTCGTCCATTCGAATCCATTGGCCCTGCGGAGCCTTGAAGAAAGGCAGGCACCTCTCAGCGGACTTGGACAGAAAACGGCTCAAGGCCGCCACCCTTCCCGTCAGGCGCTGCACTTCCTTCTTGTTGTGGGAGACCTCATGTCCAAGATGGCTTGAACTTTATCAGGTTCGCCTCGATTCCTCGTCGTGTTACCATGAAACCCAAGAACTTTCGGCTGTCACCCCAAAGACGCATTTGCGTGGGTTCAGCCTCATTGGTATCGGCGAAGGTTGTCGAAGGTCTCCGTTAGGTCGGCGATATGGCTGGTGGCGTGGACACTTTTTGTCAGCATGTCGTCCACATACACCTCCATGTTGCGTCCTATCTGGTCTTCGAAGACTTTGTTCATTAGCCTTTGGTAAGTGGCCCCCGCGTTCTTTAGCCCGAACGGCATTACCTTGTAGCAGTACAACCCCTTCTCAGTTATGAAGGAGGTATCTTCCTCATCCACCGGGTTCATCCTGATTTGGTTGTACCCGAGAAGGCGTCCATAAAACTAAGGGTCTCATGGCCGGATGTAGCGTCCACAGTTGATCGATCCGAGGCAACGGAAGCTGTCCTTGGGGCATACTTTGTTGAGGTCGGTGAAGTCTACGCACATCCTCCAGCTCCCATTAGTCTTACGGACCATCGCAACGTTGGCCAACCATTCGGGTAGTGAACTTCCCGAATGTGGCCTGCAGCCACCAGCTTACGGTCTCCTCATCGATAGCTTTCTGTCTATCCGGAGCAAAGCTCCTTTTCTTCTATCGGACCGGCGGCACTCTAGCTTGAGGTTGAGCCGATGGGTGATCATCTCCTCAGGGACGCCTGGCATGTCTGATGACAACCATGCAAAGATGTCGGTGTTGGCATGCAGGAAGGTGAGGAGCCGATCGCGCGCCTCTTCCGGAAGCAGCGCTCCAACCTGGACGGTCCTCGTCGGGTCCTCCCCCAAGGGGAAGGTCAGGAGGTGCTCGGCTGGCTCTCCTCTCCTTCCCAATTCTCGAGGGTCAAGTGGCTCAGAGGCTACGGCCGACGCCGCCTAATGGACTGGGAGATAAGTGGCAGCAAAGCGTGGCAGGCTTTGCTCTCCCTTCATTTCTCCGACCCCTTCGTCGGTGGGAAACCTCACCAACAATCTCTTGTGGAGATGACGGCATCCAGCAAATTCAAGCCCGGCCTTCCCAGGATAGCATTGTAAGCCAACGGGACCCGGACCACCAGGAAATTTATGACTACCATACTTTGACGCGGAGGAGTCCCAGCCGTGACAGGGAGGGCGATCTCCCCTTCGATGCTCAGAATCTCCAGTAAATCAAAGGCGTGGCGACGGGTCGAAGGGAGGAGTTTGACAGGTTCATCCGAACAAAAGCCTCGTAGCTCAAAACATCCATAGAACTTCCACTATCCACTAAAATTCTTTTTACAGGATGTTTGGCTATGGTCATGGACACGACGATGCCGTCGTCATGCTTATTAACCACCCCATCTAAGTCCTTCCTAAAGAAAGGAATTACAGAATCTACCCCCTCTCGCCGTCTTTTCGAGCTGCTGCCTGCCCCAGGAAATCATGGCGATTCTCTTTTCCGTAGGGGCATTGTCGACGCCGGTTTGAAGCGCAGGAGGCGCCGATGAACCCAGAGCAGGAAGGTTTCCTCTTCGAATGAACTTGCCCAAGTGACCTGCTGGACAAGCTCTTCAATGGCCTTCTTCAAATGGCGGCAGTCCTCAGTGTCATGACCGTAGTCTCGATAGTACCGGTAGTAAAGTTCTTTGCTGCGGGGGTCCCTGACTTCATGGGAGGTGGACGTCGAAAGTAGGGCTCCTCGATTTCTAGTAGAATGTGAGATATCGGAGCCAGGAGGGGGTGAATTGCTCCTTGGGAACAAGCGTCTGAGGCGGTGGTCTGAGCGATGAGGAGGCTCAGGCTTCCGGGACCGTGATCCAGCAGGCTCCGTGGATGCTGGTTTTTTGCTAGAACTCTTATCAGCCTCCCTCCTAGAAGAGTCCGCTTCGTCGGCGCGAATGTATTTCTGCGTCCGGCTTAGAAGCTCAGCGTAGGAGCCGGAGGCTTCTTATCCAAGGAGTAGGC
>UESW01002369.1:0-21062 GCA_900491605.1 Calamus simplicifolius | reverse complement strand
ACAAGCGTCTGAGGCGGTGGTCTGAGCGATGAGGAGGCTCAGGCTTCCGGGACCGTGACCAGCAGGCTCCGTGGATGCTGGTTTTTTTGCTAGAACTCTTATCAGCCTCCCTTCTAGAAGAGTCCGCTTCGTCGGCGCGAATGTATTCTGCGTCCGGCTTAGAAGCTCAGCGTAGGAGCCCGGAAGCTTCTTATCCAAAGAGTAGGCAAATCTAGAAGGACGAAGTCCTCACTTTAGTGCCAAAGTGGCTACAGAATCATCCAAATTATACACCTCCAGCGCCGCCTCCTTGAACCGAACAATGAAGTCCTTCAGGGTTTTGCCACTCCTTTGTTGGACAGCGAATAAGCTATCAGCCACTCGTAGGATCTTCCGGCACGCATCAAAGTGGACTAGGAAAGATCGCTCGAGCTATCGAAAGGAATTGATGCTGCGTGGTGGCAGGCGAGAATACCACGCACGTGCCGCCTTACGAAGCGTGGCAGGAAAGGCGACACACAGAAAGGAGTCCGTCGCTCCATGAACTTGAATGAGAACCTTCTAGCTCTCCAGGTGGTCCAAAGGGTCTGTCGTGCCGTCATATGGGTCCAACTGGGGGAGACGAAACCGGAGCAAAACCGCTCCTCCATAATGCGGCGAGAGCGAGGGACGGTGATCGTAGTCCGTTCCGTGAGGGTTGGCGATCCGGCGACTAAGCTCTCCAACCGTTGATACTCATCGAGCCGCTGTTCAGCCCGACGAGTGGTCCTCCTGGTGGTGTCATCTTTAGAGGAGTCAGAAGATGAAGCCGAAGAAGACCGCCAATGCAGGGAGTACACCATCTTGGCTCCTTCTCGCCCGGCCGCCGATAAGAACGATCAGAATGGTGGGAGAGAGACCGTCGTCGCTTTGAAGCCTCTCGGCGACGAGGTTCAGAGGGCAAGTGGTGGGAGGCCTCAGGTAGAGTCCCGCCTCGATGAGATTGATTTGCTCCATGCCCCCCTTCGTGAGGCGAAAGGGGCTGAGGCGCAGCGGCAAAGCAATGTTGCTGCAATCCCCGCACCACCGTCATCAGGTCCTGTACCTGATGAGCTAGAACATCAAGCCGATCAGACTGTTCATCTGTGGAGGGGTGGAACACAGAGTTGGCCTCCGATTCCTCAGCCCGCGGAAGGCGTTCCGCGGCATGGCTGGTGGAGGCTTCATGAGCTCGCGTTGTCACCATCGTCCTCCTTGCAGAAGCAGTGGGTCACAGGAAGAATTTTCGCCTCCTCCATGCGTAGCCCCTACCTGGCGTGCCAATCTGATGCTGCTAAGTCACTTGTGATGAGCGCTAGGCATGCTGAGATCTTCGGGGGCCTCCAAGGAGGTGGAAAGGTCGCCTTCTTCCTCCGAAAACATGCAAGAAGTCCTCGGACCGGTGGTTCCGACGAGGACCCTCCGATGCTTAAGTCAGTGAGCTTGTAGAACAGAATGTGTTGTATGTGGGTCTTTTCTTTTAGAGAGAAGAAGAGAGGATCCCCCGCCTGAGCTCGGGGTCCCTTTTATACCTGTCTAGGGGGTTCCTTTTTTCTCGTTCCGTTGGAACCGTCGAATCTTTCTTGTTAGGATGAGCTTCCGCGAATGGTAGGTGGGTGAGCCTTGCTGAATGGACGCCGTATGTGTCGGCAATTGCGGGGCGTGCTAGTATTTGCCCGTGATTTCGGTGAGAGCGAGATACACGATAATAGATGTCTCGAATCTCGGGTTCCGATATCTGAGGTGGGCTTTAGTGTACTTAGAAAATAAGGCACCAAGTTAAAGTCGGAGCCGAAGCCGGAGACCGGAGCCAAATACCAAAGCCGGAGGCCGAGACCGGAGCCAGAGGCCGAAGCCAAAGGTCGGAGCCCAAGGCCGGAGCCGGAGGCCGGAGGCCGAAGCCGGATACCAAAGCCGACACTGGAGGCCGGAGCTGAAGACCGGGGCCGGATGTCGGAGCCGACGCTGGAGGCCGAGCCACAGGCCGATGCCGGAGCCAGAGGCTGGAGCTGAAGGCCGGAGCTGGAGGCCGAAGCCGACGCTGGAGGCCGGAGCCACAGGCCGGTGCCAGAGCCAGAGACCGGTGCCGGATGCCGAAGCCGACGCTGGAGGCCGGAGCCACAAGCCGGTGCCGGAGCCAGAGGCTGGAGCTGAAGGCTGGAGCTGGAGGCCGGAGCCGGATGCCGGAGCCGACGTTGGAGACCGGAGCCATAAGCCGGTGCCGGAGCCAGAGGCCGGTGCCGGATGCCAGAGCCGATGCTGGAAGCCAGAGCCACAGGCCGGTGCCGGAGCTAGAGGCTGGAGCTGAAGCCAAAGGCCGGAGCCAGATGTCGGTGCCGGATGCCGGGGCGAGAGTTCCAACGTCCCAAAAATGAGTTATCACATCACCCAGCCCACAATTTCTCATCTGCTAGAACAACCACAAAGAAAGAAGAAACACGCTCAAGATAGCTCTTTCACATAGAGACGGCCTGTTGCGTTCAGTGCTTGGCATAGCTGCCTTATTAACAAATACTAAAGTTGATTTCACCATTGCAAAAGATCAGAACTTCTGGATGAAATCATGGATGTGATCGGTGATTTCCTGTGCCTTCTCTTGGTTGATGAAGTGAGCAACTCCTTCCATAACAACTACTTCCTCAAGGAACGGAACATCTTTCTTAAAGCCACCCTTGTGGATATAGTCTGGCATACGCGGGTAATGGTAAGTAAGATCCAGGACTCCAACAATAAACTTAGCTGGTACTTTGACTTGTGCCCCAGTCCATGGTCCTGCAAGCTCCCAGTTTCTGTGAAAAAGAAAAAAAAGAAGAAGAGCACAACAATATAACGTAGTCCAGTTATGTACTGTTTATGAACGAACTCACCAACTATCAACACCAGATACTTGATATTAAACAAAGAAATCAAGGGGAAAAACAGAGATGACTACATATAATCAGCATAGCAAGTATTCCAATTAACTTCATTGGATCAGGGTGCTTAATGCCCTAAGAATCAAGATCACAATTGTTATTGCTTCAAATCAGCCAATTTGATCAAGTTGAAGGATGCAGATAACTCACAAGTTAAAGCATCGGTAGTAATTGATTGGCCCAGTAAAACCAGTCTTCTCAAATTTGCTTGTGAAGTAGTTGATGTCCTCTTCTGAGAGCCAAGAAGGCAATGCAATCTGCTCGTTAGGTGAACCCCAGCCATCTTTGGGTATGAAAAGAGGCCCCGGATTGCGATATGTAAAAAATTTTTTCAGGACGGTGGCAGTACCAAGCCGAGCAAATTCTGCTTCCACAACTCCAGGTTCCTGTCGCAATATCATGAGATACTCAGACAAAACTTGCTCTTGTTGGGAAAAAAAAAAACCATGACAACCAATAACTTGATATTTGAAAGAAAAGTTTAGCTCCAATAATCAAAGTGTCTGTCCAAAATAAAATAAAACACCAAATGAGAAGAAAATTGCCACGATTAGTAGCCATCCTGGAACATAATCCAGCTGTGTGCGCTGCTACGAGTATGAGTCTAGCAGGATGACACCAGAGTAACGGTAGCCTATTGACTACCACAACTGGTAAGCGAGCCAGGCTGTAGCTCAGTAGTTTGTCAGGGATCTATTGGTTATACATTTATATTCTTCTCTAAAGTCTGTGTGGCATTCGGACTATCTCTGCGTTGGCAAGTTACCTTTTGTCAAGTCCTTGGCAAGAAAGATCCCGACCTTGAGGAACATGGGGAAAGAGAGAATGGAACAGAGTAGGCAAAAGATTGAAGGACTGAAACTTGTATATAGCAAATGTGGTGAATGAATCAATGGATTTTGCCTTTGTTCTTCATAATTGGTTTCTTTGTTGTCCAAGATGAGGGAACAGACTGCGAACGTACTCCGAATGCTGAATTGGTTTTAGATATTACTCATAGGTTGTGTTTGGTAGCAAGTAATCTATATCGGTAATTTAAACTGAGAAAACCAGATAATTATGTTTGGTATATATTTTTAATCCGGATTATCACTCATGAAAGAACCCATATTACCTCAGCAGGAGATGGTAATAAAATTGCCCCTGCTTTCTTCCATCACTCTCTACATGCCTCCTTCTCTACCGACGTCGTTGGAACCTCCGTGTTGAGCCACACCCGCTTTCGCTAAGTCGGATCGCGGATCTTCACCGCTTAGCGGCCTTACGGTTATGTTTGAACGCCACAAAACTTCTTTCAAGGAGATCGGTAGCCTTTGACATCCTCACCGACCGCTTGGATGAAAACATTAGATCTAATCTCTTCCATTTTGTTACAAAGTATTTTTTTTTTAATTTAAGGATCATTAAATTTAAGCATTATCATTTATAAATATAAGTTTTTTAAATAAATATATAATAATATAAATTTTTAATAAATTTAATTAAAAAATATTTAAAAATTTAATGTTATATGATGATAATCTGTTTACCATACCGAACACAGTAATCAATATTATACTAAATACAGTAATCATCTATCCTGCGGTAATCTATATCATAGGCAATCAACCATTAAGGATTGCCTGGTTATGCACTAAATGCAACTATAATAGTGATTTGTAATTATTCAAAGCGTTTCATAGTGATTTGATACAGATAACCATGAGTATATAAAGTATAGGTGCTCCCAGCCTTGTTCACAAAGACAATCAATTAATACAACACATTCATCTATCATACAAACACATAAACATAAGACCAGCCATATCTCATGAACCAAATTTCTAACAGAATCAACAGAAGCAAAAGGAAAGACCTGGAATCTAGAGATATAGTACTCATCTCCATAGAGAGCCCGAAAGTAATCCAGGGGCTTCGAAGTTGGGTTCCGGGGCATAAACGCCACGCTCAAGTTCACCAACGCTTTCACCCAGTCCGGCCTAAACATGCACAGATGCCACGCTATAAACGCCCCCCAGTCATGCCCGACCACAAACGCCTAATGTTCATGCACTCAAAAAATAAATTAAAAAACGAAAAGAAATTTGATAAAAATATAAAACTTGTTATTAACACAGAAAAATCGGGGAATATGAGAACTTATTAGATAGAAATTGTCACCTCGGATAAGGCGAGGGCGTCGAGGAGGGCTATGAGGTCGCCGACGATGTGGAAGACGGAGTAGGAGGCGACGTCCGGTGGGGCGTCAGTGTCGCCGTAGCCACGGAGGTCGGGGGCGATGGCACGATAGCCGCGGGCGGCGAGGCCGGCGATTTGGTGGCGCCACGAGTACCAGAGCTCAGGGAAGCCGTGGAGGAGGAGCACCGCCGGTCCCTCCCCCTCTCCGCCACGTGCATCCTTATCCCGTTCGCCTCCACCATCCGATGCGAGATGCCCCAAGCCCCCTCCATCCCTCCTTCCCCTCTCTCTCTCTCTCTCTCCCCCCCCCCCCCCCGCTCGTGTAAGGAAGGGTGAATAACACGGAGCAGAGGGCCGAGAGCGTGTCGCCGCCCTTTAGACAGGACGGAACGCGGTGCACAGAGGCTTTTCCCGTCTTATCCTTTTCCCAGACTGAAAAGTCTTTGCGCGCGGTGCACCGACCTGTCTTTCCGCATCGCACCCGGTGCACGTCGTCGTAGACGGCATCCAGCGATTGTAAATGTGCCAAATTTTTTTCTAATATTTTTATAAAAAATTATAAAACTATAAATTTATATAAAAATAATAAAATCTAAAATATATTTTTTATTTTTTATTTTTTTAATATTTTTATTTATTAGAAAATAAAGATATTTATAAATTTTTAAAAATATTTTTTATCAAAATATAAAATTATAATTTTAACAAACTTAATCAATTTTATGATTTGATCATCTCTCTAATTCTTAGATTGAGACATATCCGAGGCCTCCATCAGGCTATGTTCCAATATAGCCAATTCTAACTATACATACGATTATTTATAAATACTCTTTCTTCGACAAATTAATTATTATTAAAATATAAAAATATTATTTTGCATCATATTATCTTTATATAAATATATTATTATTTATAAATATTCATATTTTTAATAAAAAAATTATTATTAAAATATAAAAATAATAATCTATATTCATTATCTTTATAAACATATATGATGATTTATAAACATTTCTATTCATTAGTAAAGAAATTATAAAATTTAAACAAGATAACAACCCATGTCCCACAGCCTTTATCTACCTATACAGTTATTTATATATATTTTCTTTTTATAATATAACATAAGAGAATAATGGCCCATATCTCATGCTCTGATCAGGCAAGTTTATGATATTTTTGCCTCACTTTTCAAAAGAGTGATGGCCAACCAAAATAGTAATATTTTATTAAAATCCAATTTTTACATCATTGATTATAATCCGTATCTTATAAAATGTCCTTGGTCAAAAATCTCGTCTTTTAGATTTCTTTCCAATATAGAATGGAAACACAATTAATGGTGGATATATAGAAAATAGGCAAAACTATATCAAAGTCAATATATATGTTTACAATTAAAAGTGATCGATTTTGATCTAAATGTAGTCTTACAAGCATAGTTATGATCGGTGATTTCAGACGCCTCTTCTTGGCTGATGAAGTGCTCCCTCCAATATCAATGATGTGGCTGATCCGACATTGTTAGAGTAAACCATGAAGGAAACTGACAGAGCCTCGTCTCGGTCCCGCGGGGCGACTTCAGCCTCCGAGGTTCCTTCGGCCCCAGTCGGCCTTGGCTCCAGTCGGCCTCCGAGGTCCCTTCGGCCCCAGTCGGCCTTCGAGGTCCTTTCGGCCCCAGTCGGCCTCGATCCCAGTCGGCCTCGGCTCCAGTCGGCCTCCGAGGTCCCTTCAACCCCAGTCGGCCTCAGCTCCAGTCGGCCTCGGTCCCAGTCGGCCTTGGTCTTAGTCGGCCTCGGCTCCAGTCGGCCTCGACCCCAGTCGGCCTCCGAGGTCCCTTCGGCCTTCGAGGTTCCTTCGGTCCCAGTCGGCCTCGGCTCCAGTCGGCCTCGGTCCCAGTCGGCCTCGGCCTCAAGCTTCCCCCTCGGCCTCGGCCACCATGAACAGTGCTCGACCACCTCGGCCTCGGCCTCGAGCTTCCGTCTCGGCCTCGAGCTTCCGCCTCGGCCTTGGCCACCATGAACAGTGCTCGGCCACCTCGGCCTCGGCCTCGAGCTTCCGTCTCGACCTCGAGCTTCAGCCTCGGCCTCGAGCTTCTGCCTCGGCCACCTCAGCCTCAGCCTCGGCCACCATGAACAGTGCTCGGCTACCTCAGCCTCGGCCTCGAGCGTCTGCCTCGACCTCGGCCTCGAGCTTCTCTCGGCCCCCCGGTCTACTCCCTTCGGCCGTGAACAGTACCATGTGCATGAACAGTGCCTGACACCTGCACCTTGGGGCCCACGTGACTAACTTTATCATCCATCGATATCCACTCAGGACTGCAAAAAAGGCGACGTAGGGGATACGTCTTACAAGTGCCGTAACGGTCAACCACGCCCTGCAGCAGCCTGCGACAGCTGTCCAAACCAAAATAGCACATGTCAACCAGCTGCAGCCACATACTCTGACGGGACATGGCCTGTAGCCTGACACGTCACATGAAGGTAAGCTCCACTGTTGCTGCCATCAATTAATGCTCTGACAAGTGATCATGCCCCAAGACTGACAGGCTCTAAGCGCCAATAAAATGGGTAAGAGGGACCCCCAACTAGGTGATGGGAATTTAGGGGTCTAATGCCAAAAATATGCAGCGGAAAATAATCTAAACCCCAGAAGGATCCATGTGGTTCAATTAAATTGATTAGGGAACGAGAATCGTACCTTATGTGAATGAAATTATTTTTGATGAGATAAATCTTTAGGCGCTGCGAAACCACAACTCCCTCTACGGTATCCACACGAATGACCACTTCGCAATGGGACTCGGTGTACTAGCACTCTCTAGAACTCTTCTAAATCAGTTCAGAAATAATCTCACTAAAACTCTCATTTTTTATGGTGCGCAATGTTTCTCTGCGCATCTCATGTTGACGGCAAGCGTCGTCTCATCTAGATCAGAGCAACAACGTCCATTTATAATGATAATCTCCTATTCAAAATAGAATATTCTCATTAATATGACTCTTAATTTCGGAATCCAAAAAGACACGTCTTCTCATTCTCTGCACATCTAATATTAAGAGTTTCGGAATCCAAAAAGACACGTCACATCTAATGTTAAGAGTTTCAGAATCCAAAAGGACACAATAGTGAAGATTATTATTTATTTTCGCTAGGTTTATACAAATTAAACCCATAACCCATACGCGTCATTCCTTGTGTGCGACCCTATAGGTTCGTTCACTCAATGTTGGCAATAGGACTAAAACCCTTTCGGGCCTACAAGACATAATTGGTCTCTAGCAAGATTATGTCTACCCAAATTGAGTGAAGATCGTCGATCCGACTTTACCTAGTAAATGTCAATTATCTAGTTCCTTTGTCACATGATATTTAGTGATCAAGTATGAGGCATAGATCACATCTCTCATAGATTGTTTAATCACAAGTTTTTCTTGATTCCAGAGTTTGATTGAATAAACTAAATGTTATTGATAACTTCTTATCAATTCATTTGGGCATGACCATGTACTTTTCTCAGTCTCACTCTTCAAGAGGGCCAAAAATATCTCTCTCAAATTAATGAGAGGGACAAATTCCTTCACGAACACTCATATCCCTCAACGTAGTTTATTCCATATCCAATCACAGTCTTATGATCATCTGGTTAAAGATGATGAAGAGCCGTGTCAAAACATGAAATTCACTATGTAGGAATCCATGGTGTCATCAAGTCAAAGGACTAAAATAATAACATCATGAAGAGAAGTATTCATAACAGAATCCATATGATATTCTCATGGTAGGTCGATCAAATACAATGTACTCTTACATGTATCTATGTGTTGACTTGATATCTCATATCCATGACCAGTAAAACGTGATCATCAATCAACCAACATACTAATCTTACTTCATTATTATTCCATATAATGAATGATTAGGGACAAATTAGAATAGTATTCTTATCACCTTATAGTTTCACTATTAAAGTCACATACTTTAATGATATAAGGAAGAATAAACTATTCAAGGAAACCTTTTTATCACATTAGAAGAGCATAAATAATAACATGATAAATAAAATGGTTTATTAAATAAAGATAAAACCATAAATGACAGCAAATATCCTAATGGCCTAGGGCACATCACCAGCAATCTCTCACTTGCACTAGGCCTAACAAGATAAAAATCTAATGCCTAATGCACTATTATGACTATCATGTTTAGACTGAGGAAGATGCTTAGTTAATGGATCTGCGATGTTGTCATTTGTAGGTACTCTGCATATCTTAACATCTCCTCTATCGATGATCTCTCGAATGAGATGGTAACGCCTGAGTATGTGTTTGGATCGTTGGTGTGATCTAGGTTCCTTAGCCTGTGCAATCATCCCATTATTACCTACTAGTAATGCTTAAAGCATAAGTGATATCTGGTCGAGTAGATAACATGGCATACATGATAGATCCAATCGCTAAAGCATATGGAATTTTGCTCATGCGTTCTTGTTCTTCCTTTGAAACAAGACATTCAGTCTTACTCAATTTAATTCCATGTGACATTGGTAAGAATCCTCTCTTGGAATTCTTCATGCTATACCTTTTTAGCACCTTGTCAATGTATGTACTCTGACTTAGGCTAGTGGTTCTTCTAGATCTATCTCTATAGATCTTAATCCCTAAGACATAGGCAGCTTCACCTAAGTCCTTCATTGAGAAACATTTTCCTAACCATGTCTTGACATTCTGCAAAGTAGGAATATCGTTTCCAATGAGTAATATGTCGTCTACATAGAGTACTAAGAAAACTATTGCGCTCCCACTAACCTTCTTGTATACACAAGGTTCATCTTCATTCTTAATGAAACCAAACTCTTTGATTGCTTCATCAAAATGAAGATTCCAACTCCGAGATGCTTGCTTTAATCCATAAATGGATTTTGGAGTTTACATACCTTAT
Source organism: Calamus simplicifolius (assembly GCA_900491605.1). Classification (NCBI taxonomy): domain Eukaryota; kingdom Viridiplantae; phylum Streptophyta; class Magnoliopsida; order Arecales; family Arecaceae; genus Calamus; species Calamus simplicifolius. The sequence continues at coordinate 11,028 of UESW01002369.1, read as the reverse complement.
GCGAATCTTTTGGATTAACAAAACCTTCGGGTTGTGTCATATACACATCCTCGAATAGATTTCCATTTAGAAATGCTGTCTTGACATCCATTTGCCATATTCGTAGTCATAATATGCAGCTATAGCAAGAAGAATTCTAATAGATTTAAGCATGACTACAGGTGAGAAAGTTTCATCATAATCTATACCATGTGTTTGCTTGAAACCTTTTGCAACCAGTCGTGCTTTATAGGTATGTACATTGCCATTCATGTTGGTTTCTTCTTAAAAACCCATTTACACCCAATAGATTTAATACCATTAGGTGGATCAATCAAAGACCATACTTGATTATCATACATTGATTGCATTTCAAACTTCATGGCTATAAGCCATTTCTCAGAGTCAGGGCCTTTCATAGCTTCTTGGTAGCATGTAGGCTCATTTTGATCTATGAGCATCACATCATGATTGTCAGTAATGAGAAAACCATATCTCTCAGGCTCATGACGAATTCTACCAGTTCTACGTGGTCCTTGTGTTAGTGGTTCAGGTTCAGCAACTACTTGTGAGTTGGATTGAACATCCATCATCGGTTCCATGTAAATTTGTGGTTCTCGAACTTCTTCGAGTTGAATTTTACTCCCACTAGTTCTGTTGGAAATAAATTCTCTTTTCAAAAAGTAACCATTACGAGCAACAAACACTTTGTTCTCTGATGGGTAGTAAAAGTAGTATCCTTTTGTTTCTTTAGGATATCCCACAAATATGCACTTATCTAATTTGGGTGCTAATTTGTCAGACAATTGACGTTTGATATAAGTGTCACAACCCCATATCTTTAGAAAGACAAACTATGAGGTTTTCCAATCCACAACTCATATGGTGTCTTTTGAATCGATTTTTGATGGAACTCTATTCAATATGAACGCAGCAGTTTCCAGGGCATATCCCCAGAAGGATATTAGAAGATTATTTGACTCATCATTGATCAAACCATATCCAATAAAGTTTGATTTCTCCTTTCAGAAACACCATTCCATTGTGGTGTTCCTGGAGGAGTCAATTGTGAAATTATCCCACAATCTTTAAGATGGTCAGAAAACTCTTGACTTAAATATTCACCATCACGATCTGATCGAAGTATTTTAATATTTTTATCAAGCTGATTTTGTACTTCATTTTTGAATATTTTGAACATTTCAAAAGATTCGGATTTATGTTTCATTAGGTATACATATCCATACCTGCTGAAATCATCAGTAAAAGTGATGAAATACAAATAACCTCCTTTGGCCGGTGAACTTAATGGTCCACATACATCGGTATGTATAAGGGCCAATAAATCTGTGGCTCTTTCACCTTGTCCTATGAAAGGAGCCTTAGTCATCTTACCCATCAAACAAGATTCACATGATTCATATGATTTAAAATCAAATGAATGTAAAAGCCCATTTTGATGAAGTTTTGATATGCGCTTCTCATTTATATGGCCTAAGCGACAATGCCAAAGATAGGTAGGATTTAAATCGTTTGATTTAAACCTTTTAGTATTAATGTTATAAATAGACTTGTAATTTGTTTCATCAAAGTTTAGAACATAGAGCTCATTTAATAATTGAGCAAAACCATAATAAATGTCTCTATGATAGATGGATATAGAATTATTCTCAATAATAAATTTAGCTTTGGTCTCACCTTTTGCTTTGCCTTTGCCTTTGTCCTTGCCACTCCTCCTTTTTCCCTTTCCCGTTTGAACCATCAAAACATTATTGGTTGCCTTAATATTTTGTTCAGCATTCTTGAGCATCCCATGCAACTCCATTATAGACTTATCCATTTGGTGCATATTGTAATTCATCACAAATCGGTCATGGTTGGGAGGCAAGGAGGCAAGGATTATATCTGTAGCCAACTCCCTGCTAAGTGGAGCACCAAGTTTTTTAAGTCTATCAATGTAACTCTTCATCTTGAGCACATGAGTACTCACAGAGCTACCTGGAATCATTTTGCATCCATTCAATGCCTTAGTGACTGCAAACCTCTCTTGTCTTGCTTGCTCTTGGAACATTTCCTGAAGGTGTACAATCATATGTACGCTTCCATGTCCTCCATTTGCTTCTGAAGCTCGGAGTCCATGCTAGCAAGCATAAGGCAAGTCACATCCAAAGAGTCATCTTTATGCTTATTGTAAGCATTCTTTCATCTCTTGGAGCATCAGCAGTAGGTACAGCTGGGATTGGAGTGTCTATGACATACAACTTCCTTTCTTGCTTAAGAACAATTCTTAAGTTACGATGTCAGTCAAGGAAGTTTGTGCCATTCAATTTTTCTTTTTCGAGAACCGCAAAGTAAGATTAGATGTGTTGTTTGATGCCATGATCTACATACAAGGAGTTACAGAGTTAATATCTTTATTTAAACCATTTTAATTATTCTCACTATTTTATCAAATTAACAACCCTCTAATGTTAATTCGAAAACTTTTTCAATCTTTCGATATTTCTTAGTGAGAGAAGATCCATATTTACTAAACTTTAAGTCAGCTTTGGCATGACACTTAAAATCTAGTTATTTAGGTAGAAAACGTCTTTCCAATTACATCATATGTAACTCTTGCTATGGAATTGACATCACATGTCCCGACATACTAATCCCATTAATGCCATAGGCCCAAAACCATTTTGATAACCTATTTAAGTCTAACCATTTCGACGTAAGGATAGCACTTTTATCTACCCTACCTAACTAAGATGGTCTAATGCACCTGCTTTGGCAGAACCTACATTTAGACGATCAAAGCCTTGATAGGTGTCGAACTATGGGAGGCATTTTACGACTTAATATTAATAGAGGGACCTTATTGTTTTAAGTATATGATGACTATTCTATGGGATCAAAGTCACATACATCATTTATATAACATCTCATGCATGTATATATAAACATAAATGTGTCATAGCATGGCCCATGAACTAAGTAAATCATTATTACGATGTCATAGCATAACCATATGCTCGGTCTACCATTGATGACATGAACCTTTTGCTTGGAGCATCATCACTATGATCTCTTTTGATTGACATGAATGGCCTCCATATTTTACATTAAAAGAAAATCTACATTCTATGCTAGTGAAATAAATAGATTACATCAAGATAACGACACACAGGCCGATAAATCAATTATAATAAAATTATCGATATGCAGGCCAATGTAATCAACAAAACCATAATAAACCTGCCAATCACATAAGTCTAAAGGGCCATGCTATGCATCATGCATAATACATAAAACTGTCCAAGAAAATGTTTTTCTTGTACAATTCTAATACTATCAAAATTAGGGTTTGAGATTGTGTCATGCACGCAAATTAGGGTTTCTTTGTTAAAACCCAACTATCAATCTAATTGACAACCCCACCTTGACGGATGATTATTTCAGTGTTCAAACAAATTAAACACAATAAATCTATTTGATTCTAATCATATTAGAACCATTTAACAATTAAACAAATCGCCATATTAATTCCATAGACGTATAGTCATTCACATCACATGTACAATAATCTCATTTAACAGTACGCATCACACATCCATATAATCAGATGAAATCAATTTAAGTGAATCCATAGGTTTTGGTTCTAATACCACTGATGGGAAACCCTTTTTCCTAACCAGCTTTGGCCCTAAGCCTCCATTGTCGCACGGTCATGGGCCCTGAAACCATGTCACCCGACAATGGTACCTATCAGACCAGCCGACGACCGGATCTGCCGGTCCGCCGACACCAATGGGCAGAGAGCCTGGCTTCGATGACACTGTCACTAGTGAGAGTTCCCATTGATGCTCTGCCTGACCGTATAGGTCAACTGGCTCTGATACCACTGATGGGAATTTAGGGGTCTAATGCCAAAAATATGCAGCGAAAAAATAACCTAAATCCCAGAAGGATCCATGTGGTTCAATTAAATTGATTAGGGAACGAGAATCGTACGTTATGTGAATAAAATTATTTTAATGAGATAGATCTTTAGGTGCTGCGAAACCACAACTCCCTCTACGATATCCACACGAATGACCACTTCGCAATGGGACTCAGTGTGCTAGCACTCTCTATAACTCTTCTAGATCAGTTCAGAAATAATCTCACTAAAACTCTCATTTTTTATGGTGCGCAGTGTTTCTCTGCGCATCTCATGTTGACGGCAAGCATCGTCTTATCTATCAGAGCAACAACGTCCATTTATAATGATAATCTCCTATTCAAAATAGAATATTCTCATTAATAGGACTCTTAATTTCAGAATCCAAAAAGACACGTCTTCTCATTCTCTGCACATCTAATGTTAAGAGTTTCGGAATCCAAAAAGATACGTCTCTCATTCCCTGCACATCTAATTTAAGAGTTCGGAATCCAAAAAGACACAATAGTGAAGATTATTATTTATTTCCGCTGGGTTTATACAAATTAAACCCATAACCCATATGCGTCATTCCTTGTGTGTGACCCTGTAGGTTCACTCAATGTGGCAGTAGGACTAAAACCCTTTCGGGCCTACAAGACATAGTTGGTCTCTAGCAAGACATTATGTCTACCCAAATTGAGTGAAGATCGTCGATCCGACTTAACCTAGTAAATGTCAATTATCTAGTCCCTTTGTCACACGATATTTAGTGATCAAATATGAGGCATAGATCACATCTCTCATAGATTGTTTAATTACAAGTTTTTCTTGATTCCAGAGTTTGACTGAATAAACCAAATATTACTGATAACTTCTTATCAATTCATTTGGGCATGGCCATGTACTTTTCTCAGTCTCACTCTTCAAGAGGGCCGAAAATATCTCTCTCAAATTAATGAGAGGGATAAATTCCTTCACAAACACTAATATCCCTCAACATAGTTTATTTCATATCCAATCACAGTCTTATGATCATCTGGTTAAAGATGATGAAGAGCCGTGTCAAAACATGAAATTCACTATGTAGGAATCCATGGTGTCATTAGGTCAAATGACTAAAATAATAACATCATGAAGAGAAGTATTCATAACAGAATCCATATGATATTCTCATGGTGGGTCGATCCAATACAATGTACTCTTACATGTATCTATGTGTTGACTTGATATCTCATATCCATGACCAGTAAAACATGATCATCAATCAATCAACATACTAATCTTACTTCATTATTATTCCATATAATGAATGATTAGGGACAATTTAGAATAGTATTCTTATCACCTTATAGTTTCACTATTAAAGTCACATACTTTAATGATATAAGGAAGAATAAACTATTCAAGGAAACCTTTTTATCATATTAGAAGAGCATAAATAATAACATGATAAATAAAATACTTTATGAAATAAAGATAAAACCATAAATGATAACAAATATCCTGATGGCCTAGGGTACATCACCAGCACCAGGTAACTCCAACAACGAACTCATTACACTCCTAAACGCTCATTCTCTTGCTCACAGAGAGCACGGCTCTAAGCCTTTCTCTTCTTCTCTCTTTCGAGCTTTCTAAAGCTCACGGTTGTTGCCTAGAGCACTGACTTGAGCGTCGGAGGGTCCTCGTCGGAATTTCTGGCCCTCGGGACTTGTTTGCAGGCCCATAAGTGCAAGAAGCTCGCCGAAGGATCCCGGGCTCGCTGGAGGAGGCAACTGGCGGACGTTCGAAGATGGTGATTTGGCATCAATAGATTGGCGCACCAGGTAGGGGGGTCAACGATACCGGTTTGCAGATCCTCATCCCTTTTTTATCAAAATGGTGGACCATGAAGATGGTGATGACAAGAATCCGAGAAGCTTTCACAGTTATGCTAGGGGGCACTTTCAACGAGCTGAGCAAAAGCTTCAAAGTCAACATCTCATGACTACGCAACAGCGAGCAAAAGCTTCCACTCGCTCTTTGGCCACTGCTCAGGCCAGCCATCCTTCATTCTACCGGGAATCTCCCCAGCAAGAGGTCCACCATCATCAAGCTCATCAATGACTTAAAGCTTAGAGAGCCATCACTCGCCGCCCAAGCACCTTCTCTCCGGATGGTGACGCAGAGGAAGGCCTAAGTAAGGGCAGCAGTACCTCCACTCCAACCAACTTGATTCCTTGGGGGGCAGACCATCAGCGGGCAGAAGTGCTCAAGTCCGCAGAAGGAAAACAGGGGTGCCGCAAGAGCTAAGTACGCTGCACTTAAGATGATATTTCTTTCATTGATACTTAAAAATGTCATGCAGGGAAGACCAACTCTGCATCGGCATTCAAGACCAACCTCGCGTTAGCGTCTCAAGCCCGACTCCTGTCGGCACTCAAAGCCTGATGTACCATCGGCACTCAAGCCCGACTCCGGTCGGCACTCAAAGCCTGATGTACCATCGACACCGAAGACCGATGTACCACCGGATCCAAAAAGCCTATTGTACCATCGACACCGAAGACCGGTGTACCATCAGATCCAAAAAGCATGACTTCAGTCAGCACTCAAAGCCCGATGTACCATCGGCACCGAAGACCGGTGTACCACCGGATCCAGAAAGCCCGATGTGCCATCGGCACCGAAGACCGGTGTACCATCGGATCCAAAAAGCTCGATGTACCATCGGCACTCAAGCCCGACTCCGGTCATCACTCAAAGCCCGATGTACCATCGGTACCCAAGCTCGAGGCCAGCTCGGCACCAAGGCACCTGACAACTCTCAACTCTCAGGTCACCCTCCGGGGTTTAAAAGGTACCTTACGACTCTCAGCTCTCAGGTCGCCCTCTGGGATTAAAGGCTCCCAAGCATGGTCCCATCTCAGCGACTCTCGGGTAACCCTTCGGGGTTCAAAAGGCTCTCGACGGCCTCAACTTTGCCTCAGCGGCTTCATCACAGCCTCAACGGCTTCATTCAGCCTCAGCGACTTCAACTCTGTATCAGCGGCCAACGGCCAATCGGGTAATACCTTTGTTTAAATTATATACTTGTAACATATTGCTGGTTACTTTCAGCCACCAAGAAGCCCCAAGACAACTCACAGCTGGAAGAAGCCAACTCCCCAGCTCACAGTTGACGGGCACCCACCTCCAAATTTCATGACAAAAGAGACCTAAAGTCAACTCATAGTCAGGAGAAACCGACTCTCCAACTTACAGTTGATGAGCATCTGCTCCCGGGCTCCGCATTGAAAGAGGACTACTGGCTGCCAGTTAAGGAAGCATAAAGATGTCTACACAAGGCACCACCAAAGGAAAGGGGTTTCCCCACCGGCAAGGAATCACAGTTGAAGTTGACATGAAAGGGCAGGCGCGAAGGGTGACTTCGGCATCCAAGGTCCCCTCGGCCTCCGAGGTCCCTTCGGTCTCCGGGGTCCCCTCGCCCTCGGCTTCGGACCTGGCACCCCCTCGGCCTTAAGCTTCCACCTCGACTCCTTCACTCGGCCTCGTACGGCCTCAGCCTCGGCTCCCTCAGCACTCGGCTGCCCCCTTTGGCCTCATACGGCCTCCAGCTCCCAGGCTCCTCCGGAAGCTACCGAGCCCCCCTTGGACATGCAAGTCGCCGAGAATCCCCTTGACCTCGGACTCGGCACCAAGTTTCCCTCGGCCTTGGCCTCGGCACCAAGTTCCCTCGGCCTTCGAGGTCCCTTCGGCCTCCGGTGTCCCCTCGCCCTCGGCTTCAGACCTGGCAACCCCTCGCCTCGAGCTTTCGCCTCAGCCTTGGCCTCGAGCCTCCGCCTCGGCACTCGGCCATGCGTGCTCCCTTGGCCCGACTGCCACATCATAGAGCCCCGCGGCTGCTCTCAAGCTCCTCCGGAAGCTGCCGAGCCCCCTCGGCATGCAAGTTGCCGAGATCCCCTCGGCTTCGTACGGCCTCAGCCTCGGCACCGAGTTCCCCTCGGCCTCGTACGGCCTCGACACCAAGCTCCCATGGCTCTCGGCCCCTGTCTCCTCTCTTCTGGTGGACGCCTCAGCCCCTCCGCACTCAAGCCCGACTCCGATTGGCACTCAGCTTGATGTACCATCGGTACTGAAGACCGGTGTACCACCAGATCCACAAAGCCCGATGTACCATCGGCACCGAAGACCAGTGTACCACCGGATCTAGAAAACTTGATGTACCATCAGCACTCAAGCCTGACTCCGGTCGGCACTCAAAGCCCGATGTACCATTGGCACTCAAGCCCGAGGCCACCTCGACACCAAACATGATGCAAAGGCAAACAGCTACGAAAAACTAAGTACACTATACTTTCAGAAAAGTTTCTTTTCATTAGTGTCTGAATGTATTACAGGAAACCGACAAAATTAACCTTTCAAAAGGCTCTCAACGGTCATGCGATCATAAGGTCACCCCCGGGCCGGCCGCGAAACCCCCATGGCGGTTCAAGACCTATAGTTCCAGCGACCTCGAGTCACCCCTCGGGCCATCCACGAAACCCCCGAGGTGGTTCTGAAGGAGCTTGGCAGCATCGCGGCTAACAGGACACCACTCGATCTGGCTAGCATACGCCCCGAGTCGGTTCAAGTCCCTAACAGTCGTACCCGCTCGAGTCACCTCTCGGACCAGCACATAAACACTCGAGATAATTTTATTTTAGCCCCCACAGCTCTATTTCTGCTTCGGCAATTTTATTTTAGCCTCAACGGCTTTATCTCTGCCTCCGCGGCATTATTTCAACCTCAACGTCTCTCTCTACCTCAGCGGCATCATTACAGCTTCAACGGCTGTCTCTGCCTCAGCGGCATCATTGCGGCCTCATCGGCTCGCTCTGCCTCAGCAGCATCATTGCAGCTTCAATGGCCGTCTCTGCCTCAGCGGCATCATTGCAAGCCTCATCGGCTCTCTCTGCCTCAGCGGCGTGTTAACGGGCACCCACATCCAAACTTCATGTTAGAAGTTGAAGACCCAAAGTTAACTCACAGTTGGAAGAAACAAACTCTCCAACTCATAGATGACGGATATCCACTTCAAGACTCTGCATCGAGAGAGGATTGCTGGCTACCCTCAGCTAGCCAACGAGCAGACGACAGAGGCCGCCCCATCGTTCACGCAAAATTGTCGCCGCGCCCAAGGACACGTGCCGTCGACAGTTGGCAGCAGGTGGGGATCAGCCACTTGGGAGGTGATATCCCTTCGCCTTGCTGGGGTGGGCCCGCTTCGTTTCATGGGCGAGGGGACATCTGATGTGGCTGATCCGACGCCGTTAGAGTAAACCATGAAGGAAACTAACGGAGCCTCGTTTCGGTCCCGCGGGGTGACTTCGGCCTCCGAGGTCCCTTCGGCCCCAGTTGGCCTCGGCTCCAGTCGGCCTCCGAGGTCCCTTCGGCCCCAGTCGGCCTCGGTTCCAGTCGGCCTCCTAGGTCCCTTCGGCCCCAGTCGGCCTCGGCTCCAGTCGGCCTCGGCTCCAGTCGGCCTCCGAGGTCCCTTCGGCCCCAGTCGGCCTTGGCTCTAGTCGGCCTCGGCTCCAGTAGGCCTTGGTCCCATCGGCCTCGGCTCCAATCGGCCTCCGAGGTCCCTTCGACCCTAGTCGGCCTCGGTCCCAGTCGGCCTCGGCTCCAGTCGGCCTCGGCCTCGAGCTTCCCCCTCGGCCTCGGCCTCGAGCTTCTGCCTCAGCCTCGGCCACAATGAACAGTGCTCGGCCACCTCGGCCTCGGCCTCGAGCTTCCGCCTCGGCCTCGGCCACCATGAACAGTGCTCGGCCACCTCAGCCGGCCTCGAGCTTTCGCCTCGGCCACCTCAGCCTCGGCCTCGGCCACCATGAATAGTGCTCGCTACCTCAGCCTCGGCCTCGAGCCTCAGCCTCGGCCTCAGCCTCGAGCGTCCGCCTCAGCCTCGGCCTCGAGCTTCCCTCGGCCCCTCGGCCTACTCCTTTCGACCGTGAACAGTACCATGTGCATGAACAGTGTCTGGCACCTGCACTTTGGGGCCCATGTGACTAACTTTATCACCCATCGTTGTCCACTTAGGACTGCAAAAAAGGCGACATAGGGGACACGTCTGGCAAGCGTCGTAACGATCGGCCATGCCCTGCAACAGCCTGCGACTCTGTCCAAACCAAAATAGTACCTGTCAATCAGCTGCAGCTTCTGACACGTCATGTGCAGCCTGACATATCACATGGAGGTAAGCTCCACTGTTGCTATCATCAATTAATGCTCTGACAAGTGATCATGCCCCAAACTGACAGGCTCTAAGCGCCAATAAATGGGTAAGAGGGACCCTCGACCAGGTAACTCCAACAACGAACTCATTACACTCATAACTCTTTACGCTCATAATCTTGCTCACAGAGAGCACGGCTCTATGCCTCTCTCTTCTTCTCTCTTTCGAGCTTCCTTAAGCTCACGACTGTTGTCCAGAGCACTGACTTGAGCATCGGAAGGTTCTTGCCGGAATCTCCGGCCCCCGGGATTTGTTTGCAGGCCCACAGGTATAAGAAAAATTGCCGAAGGATTCCGAACTCGCTGGAGAAGATGATCGGACGCTCGCAGATGGTGATTTAGCGTCAATAATCAACTACCCCTGAAGGAACGGAACTCAAGCTTAAAGCCACGCTTCTGTATGGAGATCCTGGATGCTTCGGTACTGTAAGTAGGATCAATGTTCCCCACAGCGAACTGCCAACTTTTCTTTTGTATCCCTGTCCATGGAGCTAGCTGCCTTGACAATAGCGTCCACAATAACAATGGCCCGTCCAATTGGGTACAATGTAAACTCACAATTAGAGAGAGAGAGAGAGAGAGAGGATAGGTGCGTGGATTGGCTGCGGAAAATCAAGGAGCTTGATACCTTCAGAGACAAGAATATTATCTTGATAAAATATTTATTAACTTCTTACATGATGGTTTTAATATACATGAGGCATTTTTTTTAAAAAAAAAGAAGCTACGGTTTGTTAGACCTTTGTTTTTCCTAAAAATTGTTAATAATTAATTTTTATAAAATAGAAAATATTAATATTTAAATAAATTTAAAATTGTGGAACTTGCTTGAATTGAGTTCATGCATGTAAGGTGTTGTCCTAAGAATAAAATTTGTGCGAGTTGTTAATGAG
>UESW01002368.1:134454-235147 GCA_900491605.1 Calamus simplicifolius | reverse complement strand
AAATCCTTCACGAAACCCCAGTTGAAACCTCACGACACCCTAGCACCAATGCTACGACACACGTGCATTAACAGTGAACGCACGGGTGTCGTCGCCTTAAAGCTAGGGTGTCGTCAGATGATAACTGGGGTGTCGTATTGTTTTAACCTTCGTGTCCTAAATCCTAATCCTTTGTTAGCATATATTGACAACTAAATCTATGGATATCATTGTTCATGACTGCGTGCCTATATTTTCACAGTTGATGCTGAAATTGTAGATCGGAAAGAAATCGATAACACTCCCGGCCGTGCACCTTCACCCGTTGCTCCAAATGTAGTGGATGATATTGTAGTTCTTCAAACTGAAATGGAATTCAATTCAGCAGATGATGTATATACGTTCTTGATGGCCCAGATGACAACCCAAGAGGGGGGGGGGGTGAATTGGGTTCTTTTAAAAATTAGCCTCTTAAAAAGTTTGCTTAAGATGAATGAAGGCAAATGCAAAGTAAATATAAAGTGCAGTGAATAAAATAGAGATAGAGATAGAGTCAATAGAACATGGCAAACACAAAAGATTTTATAGTGGTTCGGTGTATCCAACACCTACGTCCACTCCCAAGATTCACTTGGGTCCACACTATAATCACCCTAGATTACAGCAGAGTTGTTTTACAAGCTCACAACTCAAACTTGTTGTTTTTCCGGGAGCACAACGAACCCAGCTGGTTTTCAAGGGCTTACCAGCACAAAAACCCTAACCCAAGCTTAACCAAGCTTGAACCGAGGTAAGACTACCTCCACTAGTTCAATCCTCCAGATTGAATTAGACACAAATAGAATAAGTATTGTTTTTGAAATACAAAGCTCCTCAATGAGCAAATAATCAAATAAAATAACAAGTTTAGAAAAGCCTGATTTGTAGATGGTTGGCTTTTGAGCTTTTCTTTTTTTCTTCTTCTTCTTCTCCTTGCTGGATTGAATCAAGCCTCAGCTCCGATTCTTCACAGTTGAAGCAGTTGAGAAGAGTTGAAAAGCAAGAAACGAATCCTCTTTCTTCAAGTTGGGAAATCCACCAAAACTTTGATTTGAATGCCTTGGATTCCTCTTGAGCTTTTTGGAGTGGAGTGGATTTGAGCTAGAAGGTTTTCCTCTTGAGATTCAGGCCCTCTCTTTTTCGGATTTTTGGATTGGGATTTCTCTATTTCCGATTTTTCTTTTCTTTTGCGTTTTTCTCTCTTGTTCCGTTCTTTTTTTTTTTGAATAATAGTCTTTCCTTTTTATAGATTTCTTTCAAGCCATTTTGGAAGAAAACTATCCGTTGGAGTGTACCTTGTAGCAAAATATATCCATTAGAAATAAGGTAAAATAGAAATATTACCGTTAGAGCTGATCTGGCAATTTGATTTTTCGTTCCAGGTGGGTTAGAGTCGACTCTAACTTTTTCGGAGTCGGCTCTAGCTCGAAGCATTTTAAAACGATATTTCTGGAGTCGTCTCTGACTTTTCTGGGGTCGACAAGAAACTTTTCTGGAGTCGACTCTAACTTACCCGGAGTCGACTTAGGTCGGGGCCAGAAAAATCGCGTTCTGTTTCTTCTGTGAGAGTCGGCTCTAACAGTCTCGGAGTCGACTCTAACTTCCGTGCCAGATTCGGAGTCGGCTCTGTGATTCTCGGAGTCGACTCTAATGTCTGCAATCTTACCTAGACATTAGATTCGATCCAGAACACGATGTAACTCCTGATTTTGATCATTCAATAGACTTATAATCTGAAACACTTAATCAAAATCATTAGAGCCTCCAATAGTTATACTCAAATAATTTTGTTAATCATCAAAATCATCAATTGGGTCAATAATCTCCCCCTTTTTGATGATAACAAAAACTTTGAGTATATGCATTCAAAAATTCATTCGAACTAAAGATTATAGTCATTTTGAAACTTAAAACATTTTTAATGAAGGATTTGATGCCAATATTCAAAGTAAACTTTTAAAATTGAGCATGAGTTCAATATAATCCATCAATTACGAATATTTAATCTAAATGTGCAGAAAATTGCAATTGAGCTTTTTGTTAAGCTCCCCCTGCATTGAATAGCTCCCCCTATATATAAGCATCGAATTTTAACTGATTAAGATTTCAATTCATTTTGCATAAACAATTATTTCTCCCCCTTTCTTTCTTTCTTTATGCATATTCAACCATCTCTCATTAAAATTTCAAGTCTTTCTTTCTTTGCATATTCAACCATCTCTCCCCCTTTTTTATTATCAGCAATAAGGAGAGTATTAGATAAAGAAAGTTAATAAGACATAGGGATTCAAGCAGTCAATATTTGAAAATATGAAATTGCATTTCATAAGTAAGAACCATTAGTTGATACATGTACATTCCAAAATGAAATACATTAGATACTCAAAAATTCCTAAATACAAACTATCAAAATCAAAATCAAGGTCAGATATGTTTGAATACAATTTTCTTCAAGTGATCTATGATTTCCATTACATCATCTTTTTGTGATTTCTTAAAATTTTCAAGGCAAGCTTCAATTTGTGAGACTGCAAGGTCAATGTCCTTCTTCAGTTGACCAGTTGCATGAACATAAGATCCCGATCCATCAGCAATGCCTTCCATCCTTTCAAAGATTTTGTGAAGTTCAGCACCAAAGGATTCAACAGAATTGTTTATGGAAAAGGAGATCATGTCCAGTCTCGAATTAAGTTCTTCTTTCAACTGATTAAAGTCTTCTTTCAATTGATTAATTTCATGAGATCTTTGACTATCATACTCAGCAAGCAAAGCTCTCAGCTGACCAATCTGTTCATCAAAGAATCTCCCAGAAGCAGCAATAGACTGATGTGGAGGTGAGGGAATAGTACTAGGTCCGGCCTCTGAAGGTCCAGCAGAAGATGGTCCCGCAATAGATGGATCAGGGACAGATGGTCCCACAGTGGATGGTCCAGGGATGTCTTCTACTCTGGTCTCTTCTGCTCTATCTCTTTCACTCTTTCCTCTCCTCCTTTCATCCATACACCATTCAACTTCTTGAAGCCCATCCGATGAATAGTAGAGATGCTATAATAGTCAGTGTGTCTCAATTTTCTTAGGGGTTCATTCTCCATAATAAGCATACCTTGGCTTCTAAAGATTAATGTCAAAATCATACCGTATGACAGTGTAGATCTCTTCTTTGTAGCCGCCTCTGCCATATATCCAATCATCATGCCAGCTAAGTTGACTGGCCTTCCAATGATTATGCAATCCATCAAAAGAACGTCTCGCTCCGAGACATACTCAAATCTACCAATTTTCAGAAACAAAATTCTTCCACAAATGTTATGAAGTAACCTGAGTTCCAGATTTAATTGATTTGCATAGATTTCCTCAAACTCGGCTACATCCCTCCCTAACATTCTTGTCAATGCTCCACTTCTATCATCATGTTGATATTCCATTAAACCGATTGTGGGCATTTCCAATAAATTTCAAGTATCTCAGGTTATTGTAACTCTTGTTCCTCTTACTATACTGATTAATCCGTCTTCTCCTTACTTAAACCATTGTAAAACTCTCTCACTAAGGCTGGATATGTGGGGATATCTAATGAACAGATCTTTTCCCATCCCATTTCTTTCAAACATCTTCCTATAGTGAAGCCTTCCGACTCAAAGAAATCAAAATTGACCTTTCTTCCAGTTGTAATGGTCTTACCGGCTAAATGATTTGGGTGAAGAGGGTGAAGGAGGGGAATCTTCTTGAGTGGCCGAAGAGGAGGATGGCGAGGGTTGCCTCCGAATAGTGCGTCTCCTCATTGGAACGGACGCTCCACCGACGAAACCGCGCCTCTTAGGTGCCATTGAGAAGATTGGAAAGTTTAATCAAAGGTTTTGAGAAGATTGGAGAAGTTGGAAAGGCTTTGGAGCTTTTTGGAGAGGTTTTGGGAGACAAATGGAATGATTTGGGGTCGACTCCGCCTTTTTATTTTTGACCTAGCTCGACTTAGAGTCGACTCCCGAAAACTGGGTGTCGGCTCCGAACCAGAAAGTCTGTCAGCGCTCGAATTAGAGTCGGCTCTAAATGCTTAGACAGAACATCAAAAACTCAGGTGTCGACTCCACAAACTGTCAGAGTCGACTTTAACAGTTCCAGAGATAAAAAATCAAGTTTCAAGGATTTGAAACTATTCAAATTAATCATCAAATTCTAGATAAATGTTCCTTAGCAATTGGGGAAACAATGAATCAAGATCTAGATAGATTTCCTTATTGAATATCGAGATTTTTCAAGAAAATGATGAAATCTAGATAGATGTCCTTAAGAGTTTCAGAAAACTATTCCAAAGGATCACAAACTCCTAATTCTCCTCTAAGATAACAAAATCTCTCTTCACTTAAGGGTTTTGTTAATATATCTGCCAGTTGTTCTTCAGTATTCACATAGTCAAGACATATTTCATTATTTGCAACATGTTCTCTTATAAAATGATATCTAATTTCTATGTGTTTAGTTCTAGAATGTTGAATTGGATTTTTGTTAGATTAATTGCACTTGTGTTATCACATCTTATAGGTATCTTATCAAGTGTGATACCATAGTCTTCAAGTTGTCGCTTAATCCATAGGATTTGAGCACAGCAACTTCCAGCTGCTACATATTCAGCTTCAGTAGTTGATAATGCAACTGAATTTTGCTTTTTGCTAAACCATGAGATTAAGTTACTTCCTAAGAATTGGCATGCACCACTTGTGCTTTTTCTATCTAACTTACATCCAGCATAATCAGAATCAGAATAGGCAATCAGATTTAATGTTGAGTCTCTAGAATACCATACACCTACATTTTTTGTTCCACTTAAGTATCTTAGTATTCTTTTAACAGCAATTAAATGTGATTCTTTAGGTTCAGACTGAAATCTAGCACATAAGCAAACAGCAAACATTATGTCTGGTCTACTTGCAGTTAAGTAAAGTAGGGATCCGATTATACCTCGATAATATTTTTGATCAACCTTCTTACCTTCTTCATCTTTGTCCAGCTTGCATGAAGGACTCATTGGTGTTCCGAGGGGTTTTATTGATTCCATACCAAACTTCTTTAGAATTTCTCTTGTGTACTTTGTTTGGTTGATAAAGATTCCCTCTTTACTTTGTTTGATTTGGAGTCCAAGAAGAAATTGAGTTCTCCCATCATGCTCATTTCAAATTCTCCCTGCATTAACTTAGCAAACTCTTGACATAGAAGATTGTTAGTAGCACCAAATACAATGTCATCAACATAAATTTGAACTACAAGTAAATTTTTATCTTTTCTTTTAGAAATAAAGTTTTATCAACATTTCCTCTTGTAAAATCATTTTCAATCAAAAATTTACTTAGCCTATCATACCAAGCTCTAGGTGCTTGTTTCAAACCATATAATGCCTTGTGCAATTTAAAAACGTGATTTGAAAATTGTGATCTTCAAAACCCGATGGTTGTTCTACATATACTTCTTTATTTATTAATCCATTTAAAAAAGCACTTTTGACATCCATTTGAAATAAATTAATGTTCATGTGACATGCAAATGCTAGTAATAGCCTAATGGCTTCTAATCTAGCTACAGGTGCAAAAGTTTCATCAAAATTAATACCTTCTTCTTGATTATATCCTTTTGCAACTAATCTAGCTTTGTTTCTAATTACTATGCTATTTTCATCTAGTTTATTTCTAAAAACCCATTTTGATCCTATAACATAATGATCTTTAGGTCTTTCCACTAATGTCCATACATTATTTCTAGTGAATTAGTTTAATTCTTCTTGCATAGCTAGCATCCAATTATTATCAGCTTCTTCAATGGTTTTAGGTTCAATTTGAGAAACAAATGCAAGGTGATTACTAATATTTCTCATAGATGATCTAGTTCTTATTCCTTGAGATGGATCACCTATAATCAATTCCTTGGGATGACTATAAGCGTATCTCCAATCTCTTGGTAGATCTATATCATTATGATTAGTATTAATATCATCAGCATTAGGCGAATCATTATCTTTAACTTCTTGATCATGATCTGAAGATACATCAATATTAAGTTTTTCAAGATTGTTTTCAAGAATGTTTGTATCTTCCTCATCATCATTCCTTTTGGAACTTGATGCTAAAGATTCATCAAAGACTACATGAATAGATTCTTCAACAATTAGGCTTCCTTTATTAAACACTCTATATGCTTTACTAGTTGTTGAATAACCTAAGAAGATTCCTTCATCAGATTTTGCATCAAATTTACCTAAGCTATTTTTACCATTATTATGAATAAAACATTTACATCCAAATGCATGAAAATATTTAATGTTGGGTTTTCTATCATGCCATAATTTGTAAGGTGTTTTCTTTAAAATAGGTCTTATTAAGGCTCTATTTAGGATGTAACATGCTGTGTTAATAGCTTCCGTCCAAAAGTATTTCGGGAGTTTACTTTCACATAGCATGGTACAGGCCATGTCTTCTAGAGTCCTATTTTTCCTTTCAACTACACCATTTTGTGGTGGGGTCCTAGGTGCAGAAAAATTATGATTAATACCATTTTCATTGCAAAAACTTTCAAATAAGTGATTTTCAAATTCAGTTCCATGATCACTTCTTAGAGACAATATGGTAGTGTTTTTCTCATTTATTACTTTTTTGAAGAATTTCATGAATATCGAGAAAGTCTCATCTTTGTGAGCTAAAAATATTACCCAAGTGAATCTAGAGTAATCATCTACTATCACAAGACCATACTTCTTTCCTCCTAGACTTGTGGTTCTAGTTGGTCCAAAAAGGTCCATGTGAAGTAGTTCTAATGGCCTAGAAGTTGAAACAATATTTTTAGATTTAAAAGAGCTTCTTGTTTGTTTTCCAAACTGACATGCATCACATATTTTATTATTTTCAAAATCTATCTTAGGTAGCCCTTTTACTAAATCCATTCTAATTAGTTTTGAAATCAAGTGTGTGCTTGCGTGACCTAATCTTCAATGCCACAACCAACCAATCTCATTCATATTAGCATTATTAGCAACTAAGCAATGATTATTAGTAGACAAATTATCTAAGTCAATCATATATACATTGCCATTTCTATTTCCAATAAAAACAATGCTATTATCAATGGGATTAGCTACAGTGCATAAAGAAGATTCAAAAGATACTTTAAAACCTTTGTCACATAATTAGCTTATACTAATTAAGTTATACTTTAAACCATCAACATAAAGTACATTTTCAATAAATGTGGAGGGAGTTATTTGAATGTTACCAAACCCCAAGATTTGGCCTTTGCCATTGTCGCCAAAAGTAACAACTCCTCCTTTCTTTTCTTCAAGGGTGATGAATTCCTCTTTGTCACCCGTCATATGTCTTGAGCAGCCACTATCAAGATACCACTTTCTCTTTGATCTCTTGGCCACAAGACATTCCTGCAAAGATATCAAACTTTATGTTTAGGTACCCAAGCTTTCTTGGGTCCTTCATGGTTAGTACTAACAAATATTGTTCCTTTCGGAACCCATATTTTCTTCCCTTTAACATTTAAGTTTTTATTAGGTTTCAGAATTTTACATTCATAAGATTTGTGTCCTTTTTTATTACATTTAAAGCATGTAAAATTACTTTGGCCAGCACGCACAAAAATATTTTTTAGTGATTTTTGTTTTCTTAAAGTGTTGTACCCTAATCCGGCTTTGTCAAAGACTGCTTTTTGACTATTTAATAACATGTCTAGTTTAATTGAGCTTAAAGTAAACTTATCAACTATGTTTTTATGTTTTTCAACCTCATTCTTTAGTTTATCATTTTCATTAGAGATTGATTCCTTTTCTTTAATCAAAATTTCATTTTCAGATTTAAGTTTCTTAACTTCATTATTAAGATTTTCCTTTTCTTGAATGAAAGTTAAGTTTTCATTTTTCAGAATTTTGTATTTCTTTTCAAAACTTTGAAATCCCCGACAAGTTCATTAAAAGCATCAAAAAGTTCATCGAAAGCAAATTCATCGCAAGGGTTGTCAGAACTTACCTCATCGTTGTCGTCCGCCATGAAACATACGTTTGCGACTTCCTTTTGTTCTTCTTCTTCGGAAGAAGATTCCTCGCTGTCACTCCATGTCGCCACATAAGCCTTCTTTTTCTTTTTGTAGGCTTTCTTCATTTAGGACATTCATTCCTAAAGTGCCCCAGTTTGTTACACTCATAGCAAGTTAAGGGGTCTTTCTCTTTTTCTTTGTCCTTGTCCTTATTTTTATCCTTTTCTCCTTCCCACTTTGCTCCAAATTTCTTCTTGTGGAAGGGTTTCTTTTTTCTCATGAATCTTTTAAACTTTTTGGCTAAGAGAGCAGTCTCTCATCATCATCATCATCATCATCGCTGCTGCTCTCTTCATCTTTTGCAGCTTTGAGGGCAATCATTTTCTTCTTCTTTGTGTCCTCCTCTACATGCTGCTTCATAGTCAGCTTATGGGTCATAAGAGATCCTAGAAGCTCCTCTAAGGGTAAAGTGTTGAGGTCCTTAGCTTCTTGGATTGCTATCATTTTTGCTTCCCACGATCTTGGTAATGACCTAAGAATTTTTCGAACAAGTTCGGAGTTAGTATATGTCTTACCAAGACTTTTTAAACCATTTACAATATCTGTAAATCTAGTGTACATGCATGCAATGGTTTCAGATTGTTCCATGCTAAACAATTCATATTTGTGAATAAGAATATTAATTTTGGATTCTTTCACTTGGTTGGTACCCTCATGGGTAACCTCTAATCTATCCCAAATCTCCTTTGCGGAATTATAGTGGAGATTCT
Source organism: Calamus simplicifolius (assembly GCA_900491605.1). Taxonomy (NCBI): domain Eukaryota; kingdom Viridiplantae; phylum Streptophyta; class Magnoliopsida; order Arecales; family Arecaceae; genus Calamus; species Calamus simplicifolius. Next base: position 226,340 of record UESW01002368.1, on the reverse strand, counting down.
ATTAAATTCATTAGCGTCTAAGGAGCAATATAATACATTCATGGCCTTAGCATTGAGCTGTGCCATTTTCCTATCATTATCATTCCAGTCCCTTTCGGGCTTAGGAACAATAGTGTCATCTATAACATGTGTGGGTGTACTAGGTCCATTGATTATAACACCCCATAGCTCATAATCAGAAGCTTGAATGAATATTCTCATTCTAGCTTTCCAATATGAATAATTTGAACCATTAAACAGTGGAGGTCTATTCGTAGAATGACCTTCAGCAAATGATCCAACTTGTGTTGCCATTTGGAACTTTAGCTCTTGATCGTGTGATCAAAATCTAATGAGCACTAGCTCTGATACCAATTGATGGCCCAGATGACAACCCAAGAGGGGGGGTGAATTGGGTTCTTTTAAAAATTAGCCTCTTAAAAAGTTTGCTTAAGATGAATGAAGGCAAATGCAAAGTAAATATAAAGTGCAGTGAATAAAACAGAGATAGAGATAGAGTCAATAGAACACGGCAAACACAAAAGATTTTATAGTGGTTCGGTGTATCCAACACCTACGTCCACTCCCAAGATTCACTTGGGTCCACACTATAATCACCTAGATTACAGCAGAGTTGTTTTACAAGCTCACAACTCAAACTTATTGTTTTCCCGGGCGCACAACGAACCCAGCTGGTTTTCAAGGGCTTACCAGCACAAAAACCCTAACCCAAGCTTAACCAAGCTTGAACCGAGGTAAGACTACCTCCACTAGTTCAATCCCCCAAATTGAACTAGACACAAATAGAATAAGTATTTTTTCGAAATACAAAGCTCCTCAATGAGCAAATAATCAAATAAAATAACAAGTTTAGAAAAGCCTGATTTGTAGATGGTTGGATTTTAAGCTTTTCTTCTTTTCTTCTTTTCTTCTTCTCCTTGCTGGATTGAATCAAGCCTCAGCTCCGATTCTTCACAGTTGAAGCAGTTGAGAAGAGTTGAAAAGCAAGAAACGAATCCTCTTTCTCCAAGTTGGGAAATCCACCAAAATTTGATTTGAATGCCTTGGATTCCTCTTGAGCTTTTTGGAGTGGAGTGGATTTGAGCTAGAAGGTTTTCCTCTTGAGATTCAGGCCCTCTCTTTTTTGGATTTTTGGATTGGGATTTCTCTATTTTCGATTTTTCTTTTCTTTTGCGTTTTTCTCTCTTGTTCCGTTCTTTTTTTTTTTGAATAATAGTCTTTCCTTTTTATAGATTTCTTTCAAGCCATTTTTGGAAGAAAACTATCCGTTGGAGTGTACCTTGTAGCAAAATATATCCGTTAGAAATAAGGTAAAATAGAAATATTATCGTTAGAGCTGATCTGGCAATTTGATTTTTTGTTCCAGGTGGGTTGGAGTCGACTCTAACTTTTTCGGAGTCGGCTCTAGCTCGAAGCATTTTAAAACGATATTTCTGGAGTCGTCTCTGACTTTTCTGGGGTCAACAAGAAACTTTTCTGGAGTCGACTCTAACTTACCCGGAGTCAACTCTAGGTCGGGGCCAGAAAAATCGACGTTCTATTTCTTCTGTGAGAGTCGGCTCTAACAGTCTCGGAGTCGACTCTAACTTCTGTGCCAGATCGGAGTCGGCTCTGTGATTCTCGGAGTCGACTCTAATGTCTGCAATCTTACCTAGACATTAGATTCGATCCAGAACATGATGTAACTCCTGATTTTGATCATTCAATAGACTTATAATCTGAAACACTTAATCAAAATCATTAGAGCCTCCAATAGTTATACTCAAATAGTTTTGTTAATCATCAAAATCATCAATTGGGTCAACAGTTCTACAATGGATACGCGAAATGAGTTGGTTTTGGAATCACAACAGTGTGTAGTAGGGCCAACAACAAAAAAACTTTGCTTCAAGCACCTGGCATGTTGGAGGCAAGGAAAATCTAGAAAATCAGAGAAGAGTATGAATCATAGGGATACTGGGAAAGTTGATTGTATGGCATCCATAAAAGCAAGACTGAATGCTACAAGTGGTAAGTGGATATTGGATGAGGTTTCTCTAGAACATAACCATGGGATGTCCATAACATCAACTGGTTATCTACGGTCGCATAGGAGGATCAGCACACCAGAGAAGGCAGAGATCAGCAATTTACATGCCGTGAATGTTCCGACGACTCAGATATACTCTGCCATAGCAAGGAGAAAAGGGGGCAGAAGACAATTGGATTTCACCGAGAAGGATGCTCGTAACTTCATTTATCGCGAACGTCAGTCTAAGCTGAAAGAAGGAGATGCTCAGTCGATGGTAATTCATTTCGCCGAAATGCAACTCAGAAATCCCAATTTCTTCTATACCTTAGACCTCAATGATAATGGTCATCTGAGGTCTGTCTTCTGGATTCATCCAAGGTCAAGATTGGCATGCACATACTTCGGTGATGTTCTAAGCTTTGACTCAACGTACTTGACAAACAGATATCAAATGCCTTTTTGTCCATTCGTTGGGGTCAACCATCATGGACAGTCCACCTTGCTTGGATGCGCATTGTTGTCTGATGAGAGTACTGAGACATATAAATGGGTTTTTCAGACATGGCTGGATGCAAATGGTGGTCAAGCACCTATTGCCATAATAACTGACCAAGATAAGGCAATCGAGGCTGCTGTCAAAGAAGTTTTTCCTAACACACGACATCGATTTTGTCTTTGGCATATATTGAAGAAGATACCTGAAAAGATTGGCCACATTTGCACGGCAAATCCCAAGTTTATGGTTGATTTCGATGAGGCGATATATGATTCATTGACCATACAATCATTCGAGGAAAGGTGGGCACATGTTATGGAGAAATATAAAGAATGCAAGTCTATAGATTGGTTCAATGTCCTTTACGAATGTCGGGATAAATGGGTCCCAGTTTACCTAAAGGATACATTCTTCGCAGGTTTGTATGTCATTGTCTTTGGTTCATGTTCGCGTTAAACGCTTTTTTTTTGTTGACAAAATTTTGAACAGGGATGTCATCTTCACAAAGGAGCGAGGGCATTAATCACTTCTTCGATGGGTTTATAAATTCGAAGACAACACTAACGGAGTTCATAAGTAAGTACGAAGATGCCTTGGAAAAAAGATACGAGGCCGAAAATGAGGAAGATAATAGGACGTTGCAAACGATTGCTTTCCTAAAGACATCATCACCTTTTGAGAGACAAGCTGCAGGAAGGTATACAAGGCGCATTTTCAAAAAATTTCAGAATGAGATCCTTGAAATGGCTGCATCAAATACAAAATTGATCAAGGAAGCTGGCAACAGTTGTGTATATTCCGTAAAGTCGTATGAAAGGATTGAAGTCGATGGAATGGCAAGGAGATGATCAAAGATTATATCGTGTCATACGATAGAAATATTGAGGATGTCCAATGCCAGTGCCGATCCTTTCAGTTCAAGGGGTACCTGTGTAGGCATGCCCTGTTGGTTCTTCATCAAAGTGACGTATTTCGTTTACCAGATAAATACTTCTTGAAGAGATGGTGCAAGGACATGAAATACCAATTCGACGAATTCGACTGCAATACTGAGGGTTATGATAAAAGCACACGAAAATCACGGTACGCAGTGATAATTTTTTAATTGAAATGTCTTAATATTTGTTATCGTTAATATTATGTTAATGATTGTAGATATAGTTTGCTGAGTCATCGGATGATGAAGCTCGCAGAGATAGCCTCCATGTCTGAAGATGCATTTAATGTAGTGATGGATGGTCTAACACCTATATTCAAAATTGCCGTGGATGCCAACTGCGCAGCTAAACCACGTACAGAGCTTGTAATTCAAGATCCTGAACAAATTAGGACGAAAGGTCGCCCGAGAGAGAACAGATTAAAGAGTGGAGTCGAGAAGAAGTCAAAAAGATCAAGGAAAAATCAGGTCAAGGAAAGAGCTGCTTCAAGCATCAGGCAGACTTGTTTGCAGTCTATTAATACTGAAGAGGACCTGGAGAGAATTGTACCGCCTTCCGAAGCTTTGATGGACGAATTTGATGCTTATGTATTGAGTCAACTTACACAAGAGCATATATAAAACATGGGTGTCGTAACTTTTGAACTAGGGTGGCTTGGTCGCAAATGAAGTGCTTTCAAATAGGGTGTCTATTTCAGTAAAATGAAGTGCTTTTAGCACGACAACACCCCAGCTCCTGGCTAGCGACTCCCTAGCTCTTGCGCGGCGACACCCGAAAGGCAGAAACCTATGACATCCCAGTACTCGCGAACGGACACCGAAGATTTTAGCGCGACAACACCCCAGCTCCTGGCTACGACTCCTAGCTCTTGCGCGGCGACACCCGAAAGGCAGAAACCTACGACATCCCAGTACTCGCGAACGACACCGAAGATTTTAGCGCGACGACACCCAGCTCCTGGCTACGACTCCCTAGCTCTTGCGCGGCGACACCCGAAAGGCGGAAACTTATGACATCCTAGTACTCGCGAACGGACACCGAAGATTTTAGCGCGATGACACCCCAGCTCCTGGCTACGACTCCCTAGCTCTTGCGCGGCGACACCCGAAAAGCGAAAACTACGAAGGCAAACATATGAATACATCAAGGACACCCTGCTCGCAATATAAAATTTGTGCATTTGCATTAAATATTAATCAGTGTTAATATGAATAAATTACATTCAATTTTCATTCAAAGAAGAATAAAAAAATTAAGAACATTTTTCGACAATGTCGCTAATCTTTTTGTTCAGGCCCTCTCTCAATATCGTCGCAGCTAAGTGTCGCCGGTAATCTCTGACTTCCTCATCCGTGAAATCCATCTTCATATCAGGATTGTCCCGTCGAGCAAGACATTCCATGTATCTCAGACAGTATAGGCCGCAATCCAGCGATCCGGTCGGTTGGCTTGGGCAATCCGAAATATCTTCCATCGGCCAAGTCATCGCTTCCTTCTTATCGCAGTAGATATGGAATATGTGGCCTAGAATTGTATGCCATTTCCTTGCATTGGCCTTGTACTTCGGGTTGCGTTTCATTGAATTCAGGTGCATGAACACCTTTCTTTCCATGTCGACAGCAACCAAATGCCAGTGCGAGTTATCAGAGTTTATTATGGTGAAAAGAAACCGGAATTGGGCCTTATCTTCATCCGATACATTGTCAAATATCGCAGCCCCTGATGTTCCAGCAAGTTCATGAGCAGGTGATGAGGAAGTCAGACACAGAGCGGATACGAAAACTGATGCAAATATGCACTTATGGTATCGGTCAGGATGCTCTGTCCAGTTGCGCATCAGAAACTCCTGGCCGCAATCAATTATCTGCCAATGCAATGTAAACCGATTAATATAATTCTAAAATCAACAACTAGAACAGGTTTCTTGATATACTTACATCATCTATTATCATTTCATTGTTAATGAGATCTTGAAGATTTTTTCTTGTTACAACGCCAGAAAACATATTTGTGTAGACGATCTCGTCGGTTAGTCGCTCGCTCAAAAAATTTTGAATAATTATTTGGTCATCTTCGACCGTTGTGTTGGGCTTTGACGTGCCCACTGTCTTCGCCGACTTTTTAGGACGGGTTGTCTCATAACATTCTCCGACGACCGTGGATGCCTTACGCTTCCTCGGCTCTTTTTTAACCCTCCTAACAAGCGAAGGCACTCCAATTATTTCTATGTCCATATTATCATCCTTTGGCGCAGGGGTGCCAAGTTTATTATCGGATATGGACTCATCTTTATTTTCATTCCCATGCTCTTTTATCAGCCAATGAATCCCCCTCCAATCTCTTCTCCTCTGCTTTTGCATTCCCTGTCTCAATTGGAACTCGGATGAATGGTCCTCCTCCATCTTCTTCTCCTCACTATTTCCATTACCAGGCTCGCGGAGGACCAACTCCAGGGAATGCACCTTCTCTGTTTTCTCGTCTCCCTTGTCCTCCTCATTTATTGCATTACTTTCCTTTCTGACCAGTGAACTGAGGAGGCTCTCAGCAATGGACAGCCTGTGCCTGACATCGTCGAGTTGATCCTTAACGCACTCCAATTCAGTCCTCAACTCGGCACATCCTGCGCAGCTATCCGTTGGTTGAGGGGCGCAGGTATCTGTTGGTTGAGGGGATGCTACATTCTGCTGAGGGAGAAGCCAGCGCTCTTCTGGCAATGGTACAGTAGCTCCCTCCATCTGCAACGCAAGATGATAACAAATTAATATTAAGTGAACATATTGACGCATTAAGTTGAAAAAATGGTCAGAGCAATGGAGCAATGAACTAGCTTACCAAGTCGTGAGGCTGCAAGTCGGCAACCCGAACCGATTGGATCTTCATTTGGTGGTCATACCACTTCAACAGCCGGGGCCGTTTATCAGGGTATGCTGGTTCTCGCATTGATGTATGCTCGAGGAACCACGCCTGAACATGATATTTTTTGGATATTAAATAATGTAATATTACAAAAAAATTTACTCAACACTAATTATGTGTCTCAATAATCCTTACCACCAGTGCTGCCGAGCATCCGAACAGGTAGGCTGCCTCCTAACTTTTTTTGCATTCTTTGAGTGCACCGGCTCCTCGGAACGCAAGCAAGCAGCTATTTCTGGGAGAGCCAGAACAATCAACTCCTTCAGTGCCGAAGCCCAGTCGATGCTACCCAGTTGACTTAAGTCATCCAAGTGCTGGATGAGATACCGTGGACATCTCTGATTAGACTTTGGAGCCAAAAACATGGCCAACATGTATGCGATCCAAAGTCGGACGGTGTCCTCGACATCCTCCTGTACTTTAGATGATCGGAGTTGAAATATTAACTTCTCCAAACCTTCTTGGCGAAGATCTAAACCCTGGCCAAACCGTCTGAACAACCTTCCGTTGAACATTTGGCTGGACGTGTCGATCTTCTTCCCATGAGCTGGAAGTCCCAGAATGAGTGCGACTTCGTCGGCACTGAATAGAACTGGCTTTCCGCAAAACATGAACTCGTCGCCTCCATTGTGACATCTTATGATGTCTGCTAGCAGTCGCCCGTCGACTGTGAACGTCTGCATGTCGACGAAGGCACCAAATGGGGTCCTTCGAATCAGTTTTGTATGCCGTCTAGAGAACCCCATCCTCCAAACCTTCTGAACGTATACGGCCGGCCTGCAGCTATTCTTAAACAGCTGGGAAGCCTTCACTGGGGGGACTGGAACAATTTTATTGTCAACTGAAACAGGGGTAAGACAGAAGACATACTTGTCATGAAATTTTAAGAGAGGATGTCATAATATTTAATATAGTGATAAACATACCTGAAGGAGCCGCATCCTCATTCGAACGAAGAACCATGTCCTTGCATTGTTCCGCCATTTTCTCCGTCTGCTTCTTCTTTGTTCGCGGTCTTCGTCCACAAACGAAAGCACTCATCTCCATGAATGAAGTATACGGAAGAATGAACTATGGAACAAATTTAGGAGGGAAAAGGAGACCAGTGGCTTCTCGAGCAAGAGACGAAGGATGGCTTCTTGAGCAAAAGGATGGCTTCTCGAGCAACAGACGAATGATTCTAGGGTTTATGCCGACCTCAGAGAAATACGAAAGGACACCCGGATCGCCACGATCACATCACAGACCCGCAAACCCATAGGAACTGCCCACGTTTTGCAACTTTTCTCGAAAGATGGCATGGCTGAGTTACTAGGGTGTCGTCGAATTAGTACTAGGGTGACGTCAAATTCCCGCCTTGTTCAAGCATGGGTGTCGTCGCCTTAAAGCTAGGGTGTCGTGAGATTTCAATGGGGTGTCGCGAAGGATTTACGGCCGAATTTGAACTAGGGTGTCGCGGGGATTCTCTATGTGGTCAGTTTTAAGAAGGGTGTCGTCGCCTTAAAGCTAGGGTGTCGTGAGATTTCAACTGGGGTGTCGCGAAGGATTTACGGCCGAATTCGAACTAGGGTGTTGATTCTCTATGTGGTCAGTTTTAAGACGGGTGTCGTCGCCTTAAAGCTAGGGTGTCGTGAGATTTCAACTGGGGTGTCGCGAAGGATTTACGGCCGAATTCGAACTAGGGTGTCGGGGACTCTCTATGTGGTCATTTTAAGACGGGTGTCGTTTCCTTAAAGCTAGGGTGTCGTGATTTCAACTGGGGTGTCGCGAAGGATTTTTGGCCGAATTCGAACTAGGGTGTCGCTGGGATTCTCTCCGTGGTCAGTTTTAAGCACGGGTGTCGTCTCCTTAGAGCTAGGGTGTCGTGAGTCTGGGGTGTTGATTTTCGAATTCGAACTGGGGTGTCGCGGGATTCTCTCCGTGGTCAGTTTTAAGCACGGGTGTCGTCTCTTAAAGCTAGGGTGTCGTGAGATTTCAACTGGGGTGTCGCGAAGGATTTTCGGCCGAATTCAACAGGGTGTCGCGGGATTCTCTCCGTGGTCAGTTTTAAGCACGGGTGTCGTCGCCTTAAAGCTAGGGTGTCGTGAGATTTCACTGGGTGTCGCGAAGGATTTTCGGCCGAATTCCACTAGGGTGTCGCGGGGATTCTCTCCGTGGTCATTTGTAAGCACGGGTGTCGTCGCCCTAAAGCTAGGGTGTCGTGAGATTTCAACTGGGGTGTCGCGAAGGATTTTCGGCCGAATTTCACTGGGTGTCGCTGGGATTCTCTCCGTGGTCATTTTAAGCACGGGTGTCGTCTCCTAAAGCTAGGGTGTCGTGAGATTTCAACTGGGGTGTCGCGAATGATTTTCGGCCGAATTCCACAGGGGTGTCGCTGGGATTCTCTCCATGGTCATTTGTAAGAATGGGTGTCATCGCCCTAAAGCTAGGGTGTCGTCGCCCTAAAGCTAGGGGTGTCGCGGGGATTCTCCGTGGTCAGTTTTAAGCACGGGTATCGCAGCATTGGTACTAGGGTGTCGCAGTATTTGGCTTCCTCACACTCTCTTCATTGATGGTTTCTGTTCACGAGGGGGGCGAGGTACTCCTGGGGTGTTTGCTGCCATTCGCTCTTATCTTGTTGAAACCCACGACACCCTAGTTCAAAACCCACGACACCCATGCTCAAAACCCACGACACCCTAATAAAATCCCACGACACTCGTGCTCAAAACACACGACACCCGTGCTCAAAACCCACGACACCCTAGTTCAAAATCCACGACACCCTAGTTCAAAACCCACGACACCCTAGTTCAAAACGTTAAGACAAGCAGCATTAGTTCAAAACCCACGACACCCTTGCAGAAAAAACCACTACACCCTAGTTGGAAACTCACCACGACACCATAGTTCAAAACATTAAGACAAAGCATTAGTTGAAAACCCATGACACCCTAGTAGAAAACCCTATCGTCAAGATCATAAACCACAACAACCTCATAACGAAAGATTTACTTCGTGCTGCGGATGACATTTCCTCCAATAGCTAGGTTTTCCAGCCTCGAAGCTGAAATATTTTTTTTCGACCGGACTCTCAGAGCAAGGGTGACGGTTCGTGCTCAACTGATTTCGGTGATGCATCTGAAATCCAGAGCGAGGGGGAAGAAAGGGGAAGAAAGAGAGTTCTTCTTGCACAGATGAAATCTAACGTAAAATGGCGCTAGGATGGAGGGAAAGGGCATTTTCGTCCGCACGTTAATTTTAAAAAAAAGTGAACTGCTTTAAATGCCCGTCATGTTCAGAACGTTACATCGTAGCAGGGCCATACCGCCCGACACCGTCATCCACGTAGGCTCCACGTAGACCAATCAGAAGAGGCGGTGCAGCCCACGTAGGCCTTGCTGCACCGGGGGCGGTGTACAAAGTCTTTTCCTTTCCAATTCTATTTGGCCCATGGATTTTGAAGGAGCACCCCCCCCCCCCCCCCCCAATATTTTTACCTTTTTTTTTACTTAAGAGCCCTCCTATTTTACTCGATAGCCCCCCTAATTTTATAAAATTCATAAACTACCCCTTCTCCCTTCCGCTCCCCTAAAATTGCTATTTGGCCCCCCTTCCTCCCGTCCAATCCTTCCCTTGCTCGTGCTCACCTCTCTCGCTCACGGTGCTCCTCGGCGATGGCTTCCCTGACAACGGAGCGTCCTCTCCGGCATGTAAGGTAAGCTATCCCTCCCTCCCTCCTTCCCTCCCTCCTTCCTCTCCCTCCCTCCTTCCTCCCTCCTCCCTCCTTTCCTCACTCGATCTGCCCCCTTCAAGTTATTTTTTTTAGCCAAGATCCCTCCCTCCCCAGCGTCCGTATGTATCCAACGACTCCCCCCTCTCCGCCACATCTTCCCCTTCGTCCCTCCACAGCGTCTGTCGTCCCAGCTTTGTTCGACCCTAGTTGGCCGAACAGAGTTAAATCTGTTCGGCCCAGCTGGACGAACAGAGTAATTAAATTATAAAATATAATTATAATAAAGTATATTATAATAATAATTATAATAATCAAGTATATTATAAAGTATATTATAATTTATAATATATTATAAAGCATATTATAATTATAATTAAGTATATTATAAAGTATATATTATAATATATTTTAATAAAAATATATTATTTTGATATATTTTTATTTTACTGATGAATATTGCAATGTTTCAGATATGGATGCTGGCCCTTCACGAGTTAGACCCACAGCGTCTGCCAGGAGATGTAGAACCCAGGCGCCTGAGGTTATTGAGGTTCGTGAGGTTCCTGAGGATCTTGTTGCACCATCGCCCCCAGATGAGACAGCAGACGAGGACATCCCAGCTATGGATGTTGATGATGATGAGGCGGATGGTTCTTGTCCAAGCGGTCCTGAGGATGACTCTGTCCTTAGGAGTTTCAGGACACATTGCAGCCTCCATCTGAAAGCAACAGGTATTTGTTCGTTGTTCTACCGTATGTTATTTAATGTATTATTTCGATGTTGTTATGTGTTATTCATGTTATCCATTTATATTTCGCAGGAACGGACTCCACTGAAGTGCATGAACCATGCTGCCAAAGTAGGTGAGTGGCAGTGGTGGGCATCAGGGCAATCGAATAGGAGATTCAGGGATATAGTTCAGCAGTCGGGTCTTCTAGAGCTAGTGCATTGCTCTTATCGGTTCGTCGATAAGATTCTTATCTCGGGCTTTGTAGAGAGATGGCAGCCCGAGACGAACACCTTCCATCTTCCCTTTGGCGAGATGACAATCACGTTGGATGATGTTGCCGCCATATTAGGGATTAGTGTCATGGGTGCCTTAGTGTCATTGTCTACAGATAGAATGAGTGATCGGGATGCTGAGGACCTACTAGTGCAGCTATTGGATGTATCACGGGATGATGCGCGTCAGGAGGTTCTATCTGTCCGCGGTTAGTCTGTGAGGTTAGAGTGGCTGAAGAGTCATTTCAAGATGTATCAGATAGAGATAGCCGCGTAGGATAGAGTGTGCGGCACGAGCGTATTTACTTTTTTTTTGTTGGGGTGTACACTTTTTGTCGATAAGAACGGGACGAGGGTGCCTATAACTTATCTTACTCTGCTTCAGCATTTGGATAGAGTGAGGACATATGCCTGGGGTGCAGGTGCCTTGGCACATTTATATCGGCAGTTGGGGATTGCGTCTAGGGCATCCGTTAGACAGATCAGTGGATATATGACGCTTCTCCAGGCATAGATTTATGAGCATTTTCCCTTTCTCACTCCTCACCTAGCCCTGGACTATACTGATGCTAGGCCCCGCGTACACCGATGAATGTCCGGCAATCTACCTCGTACTACGATGGACCATTTGGTGATTCTATGCGTGTCATTGGACGTATTGAGGGCATATGAGGTATGTACCATAGGACCATGCATTTGTATATTTATATAATTTGTCATACATTATGAAATTGATTACGATTTAATATAATGCAGGTAGTTTGGGATCCCCATCGTCTTATCCGGGATGATCGTCCGTTCCTTGATATTGCATTCTTTAGTGGATGCCTGAAGTGCATGGATGTCGTAGAACCCTATCATCTTGAAAAGGTTTTACGACAGTTCGGTAGGATACAAACGATCCCCCATGCGCCACTAGCCCCTGAACGAGCCAGCAGAGGATCGACAGCAGCATCGTACCGCATTCGGTACGTCTTCTATGAGCAGTTATGGGAGGGGTAGGAGGATCACCTGCTGAGCCCAGTGAGCAGGAGCCATCTGGTGACCCGACCCTCAGATTGCGTACCGAGATTTTTGGAATGGTATTCTCGGATCACGCATATGGTTGTTCACCCTCTGAAGAGCCGATCCAGTATCTACTCCCGATCACGTCCCGATGATGCTGATGCTGACGTGCAAGGTCGGCGTATTGCAGATGCGCTTGGCCTTTACACTAGCATACTTGATATGGATCGGAAGGAGGCTGCTGTGTCACAGGGGACGCATATGTACGATGTCATATCGCAGATTGCACATGTGTTGCAGGGTCAGCATATCTCTACGGTTCAACCTGTTCAGCCTGATGTTCCTGGCTCTAATCATACATCGCCACAGCAGTACGGGCATCGACGACAGCGTGGTGGGGATCCCTGATGTACCTCATGTATTTTGTATCTTTTAGCACATAGTGCATCTTTTTATAAAAGACATTGAAATTTGAATGAAATTTTACTTCCTTTGGCTCAATTTGAATGAAAATTTTTTAAATTAATATAAATATGTCAAACATTATACAAAATTGATTGTTGCAGGAAAAAGACATCTACAACTCAATAGTCTCGCTAATAATAACATCCGATGAGATCGTTTGTCTGAACTGGTGAATCCTAGATTCATATGAAGAAGCCCATCTGGAAGCACATGGTAAATGATGTTTTTGCCAATTGCTTGCTATTGGGGGAACGGGATGACCCGGTAACAGAATCACCTACAAAATATATAAATTAGTAAACATAATGAATTATTAGTCATTTAAGGATGATTTAGAGTTGTTTAATTAATACCTCCACAAAATGATTGCCATTAACGAACGCCACTGCAATATCTTTGCGGGATAAAGGAGGAAGAGGCACCGATCATAGAGGTAGGAATATAAGACATTGTTGCAAGAGAGGTGGTATAGGACAACGTTATAGCGAGACGCTATAACGTGTCCCATATCCGGCATAGTCATCCACTGATCAAAAGGTGGAGCATTATCAAAATATGATAATGCATGCTCAATCTCCTCAAACCTCCCTTCGACAGCAAATATAGCACGATAGTGGTCTGAATGACTTTGCAAGTCATGTAATAAATCCTTCCTAATATGGAGCCAATCCTCTTCTTCAAATCCCAGCAAGTCAGCTATTGCTCTAAATCCGCAGTTGTCGTCAGCTTTAACATCCTTGATATGTTGGATGAACGGCCTCAACCCATCTGGAATTTGATCAATATAGATTGTTGGCTTATATGACCGGGTTTGCTGACGAGAAACCTGCAAACCATTAACGAATGAATTAGATGGTAAACAATCACTTTGTAATAACAGATGGCACGGGGTTCAGAAGTTGTCGGCACGTACCGGCACGCGACCGGCACGGGGTTCAAAAGTTGCCGGCACGTACCGGCACGCATCCGGCACATATCGGCACGGGGTCCAGAATTTGCCGGCATGTGCCGACATGCGTCTGGCACATATCGGCACGGTGTCCGAAAGTTGCCGGCATGTGCCGGCACCTACCGGCATGCGTTTGGCACGGGGTCCAAAAGATGCCGGCATGTGCTGGCACGTACCGGCATGCGTCGGCACATACCGGCACAGTCCCTTCCTTAGTGAAATAAATGCTTCGTACCTTCTTCCTTGGCTGCCTCTTTGGCACTTGCGTCATTGGTGGAGTGCCCGTACCAGGGGAATAACTATCTTGTCCTGAAAGAATCAACTCAAAGGCAGAAGGATCATGGCAGGTAGATGTATCAATCTTCAATGAAGCACGGCCGCGACCAAGTGAATGAGTAATCCTTTTGGCAGGTTCTTCAAGAGAAGTACTTTATGGGCTAGCAATCTCTCTCAATTTTTTTAACATCTGCAATTGCGAAGACCCATCTAACTGTTTGAATTTCCTAGCAATTATATTCAACTATGGTTCACAGCTCAGCTGAATACTTTGCACATATGAAGCCGGCATCATATCAAATTTTCTCCAATGAGGATCTATGCGATCCAAGGGAATTGGCCGACCTTCCATCCTAAACCGCGCAATCTTATGGCCGCATGGTAAACCATGTGTGCGCCGAATAGCACACCCACAAACTGAGGCATCAATACCAACTGAATTGGCTCGGTTCGCTTGAGCGAGGATCTGATTTAATGCACTTATAGAAATGAAACCTCGCAGTTCTTTGAATTCAGCGGGCCTGAAGTCGTGTTGCACGACCATCAAACTCTTCTCAAATGAGGCTTTAATGTCACTATGCTGCAACTCAATCAAACTATGTATTTTTGTCCAAGATGATTCGAAATTCCCTTGGCTTGATCCAAGCTGTCTTTTCAGCCTTGCATGTGCACTTTCAGCCCTAGAAAAGTAAATAAAATTTAATAAAAGGGAGATAACAATTACGTAATTAAATTATAAATTTCTTAAATTTATCAATTCCTTGTGATACCTATTAGTTGTCAAATTTCCGTAGTGCCTACATGCGTCCGTCCATGCTGCGACAAATCTTTTCTTGTACTGGCTCAGTCAAGTTTCTGACACATACCATAAAGCATCTGGGTAGGTAATAAACTCTCTCTGGAGTGTAGTCCAATGATCATTAAACTCATCTTCTGTGGTGGACAACACAAGTATATTCCAAGTCATTATAAACTTATCACATTTCTCCTTTGTTTCAAATAACCTTTTGCACTGGCCAAAACATTCCTACTAATATGCCATCTACATAGCAAATGTGTTGCCATAGGAAATACCCTCTGAATTGCATTCAATAGAGCCAAGTCTCTATCTGTGACTATCACCTCAGGTAGAGCATCATCGTCCATGATGCTGCGCAATCTCTCTAATACCCATGTATAGTTATCTTCTCGCTCAGAGTCCATATACACAAAAGTAATAGAAAATGTCAGGTCAGTTGTTGTCACCTCGACAATCTCTAAGAGAGGAAGACGATATCTATTCATCTTGTAAGTGCAATCCATTATCAACACACGAGGAAATGCACGTAACAAGTCTATACTGCCAAGGTGTGCCCAAAACAAGTCACGCACAGCATCAGACTTAATACAATTCCTATGTCACTCAATATACTTACACTCAGATAATTTACCAAGAAGATGTTGCATCTGAGATCTCCCAACAATCTCTACAGCCTTGCACCTCTGCCGTGCATTGTAGATTGTCTTCATTGTCGTAACATTGAGGGCATCCCTTTGCTTCAAAGTAGAATATGTCCTTAGGCCGAACCAAACTCTTGGACATCTCCACTAGCATTGTAGTCTCCTGCTTAGATAATCGTCCCGCATATGAGTGCCCCTCGAGATGCTTTGCAGCTAGATGATTGTGTACACCGCACATGACCATTAACATCCAATCATCTGCAGTATCCAATTTCTTCCCTCTTAAGGCAAAAGGACATCCACACTTCTTGGTGCCACTAGCCCTGGTCTTTGATCACTTTTCCTTGATGTGTTTACTTTTGCAAGTACCACTCCTCTCGCAAGAAAAAATAATTCTTGGTTTCTTAACATTGCTATCCAAATCGGATTTTTTAATAATAACGACAAATCCATTCCTTTTTCCGGCTTCCCGACACCAATTACACATTTCTTCTCTACTTTTGAATATCTATAAAATAAATAGTTTTATGTTAGTAGACAATTTTAAACATTGCTCAGTCAAATAATACGAAAATAAATGCAATTAAATTTTACCTCGTAAGTTGTCAATTCATTTGTGTAATCCATCATACAATCATAGTCAATCATGCTGCATTCGGTCGAAGCATCGTCCTGTACGATCAAATAATAATTTTAAACCCTAATTATAATTAATCAAACTAAAAATGGAGAATAAACATTCTGTTCGGCCACTCAAGGCCGAACAAATTTCTTCTATTTGGCCCTGTGTGGCCGAACATAAATCTTCTGTTTGGCCCTGTGTGGTCGAACAGTGTGGCCGAACAGATTTCTGTTCGACCACACAGGGCCGAACAGAAAAGATTTCTTCTGGTCTTTCTTCTATTCGGCCCTGGTGGGCCGAACATAAATCTTCTGTTCTGCCCACCAGGGCCGAACATATTTATGTTGTTCGGCCCTGTGTGGCCGAATAGAGCTTACCTGTTCGGCCACACAGGGCCAAACAATGCACGAATCGAAAAAAAAAATTTATCGACGGGATATAAACTAACCTTTGCGACCATAGCACCTTCATAAATTATTAATTGCTTGTCCGTTGCTTGATTTAAGGTGAAAATCGCTTCAATCAACGATCCAATTGACGATCTGGAGTGAAGGAGGCGGGAGGAGGGGCAGGGGATGGGGGGGTCGTAGGGACTCTGGGGGGCTGTTTTGGGGGGGGGGGGGGCTGTTTAGTAAGGAGGGGTATTTTGGTCCTAAAACTTTAGGGGCAAATATGCCATTTTATTAATTTGGCGTGGCGGGCTACTAAGCAATAACAGCGGGCCAAATAGACGCTCTCATCGGCTTGGCACCTTGGACGAACTGCGATTTATTAGCGCGTCGATGGCCATTTCACCTGTGCGTTGACCGATTGACCCATTTCACCGTCCGGTGTTCGGACTCTGCATCCCTGCGCCGCCACATCTTGCGAGCCTCTACGGTGCCAAGATATCATACTCTAAGGTAGTGTTTGAATGTTAAAAAGTTGTTTTGAAAATAGGAATACGAATTCCTCAGAAATAATTTATTCCTTTTGTTATTCTAAATTTTTCTTTTGATAAAAATCTGGTATTCCATGTTATTCCAGTGTAATTAATGCAGTGTTATTCCAAATGATGTTTGGATAACATGCAAATAAGCATGTATTCCAGTAGGAATAGATAAAAATTTTTTAGAAATTCCAAAGATATCCCTTCCAATAAAAATGATTTATCAATTTTTATTTTTTAAAATGACTTGAATAAATTATTATTTATTAATAAATAAGGTAATAAATTATTTATTTTTAATAAAATATATAAGAACATACTTAATAAATTATTTTATATTAATAAATTAAAAAATAACATACTTAATTTATTATTTTTAATTAATAAATTTATTTAATTTTAAATTATATTATAAATAAATTTATTTAATTTATTTAATTGATTTAAATGATATTATAAATGAATTTATTTAAATTATTTAATTTAATTCCATCGGTGCCTCTGGAATAGCTGCAGTCGGAATAGGAGCTATTCCATGGGGTACCATGGAATAAGAAATCGGGTATAAGCCTGTTGACTGGAATAGAAATTTTAGTGGGACCATGCTCCTTTTTCATTGTGTTTGAAGAAATAAGATGAAATAAGAGCCTATTTCAGGCCTTATTTCTGCATCCAAACATAGCCCAAAGGAACTTTTATTTACAAAACTTTGTTCTGATTCCCAAAATATCGTTGAATTTTATTTTTTCCACAGGTGCCAACTGCCAAGACAACATCTAGAAACATCACTACTTTTCATTTGTTTGGGACGTCAAGATGGGATGGCTGGCAAGCAACTAATTTTTATTTTTTAAGAATAATTTGTTCTATTTTGAAAATATTTTATGCAATTTAATGATTAAAAAAAATAAAAAAAACATTCCTTGGCTAATCCCTGAATCAGTTTGCTTCTCTTGGAGGACGAGCTTGGAAAATCATAGCAAGCCCAAGCTAGCAGGAATTTTGGGCCTCCAAACACCCCATAAAGTGCATGCCATGGTTGATATCTGTATTTTGAGCGCATATACAAAGATGGATATAATTTCAAAGACTCCCAGTGCATATGTTTCCTTCTTTGTCTCCAGTAATTAGGGAAAAATTTAAATATTTTCATGGAACCATGCATTTCCATATCAAGTGCACCGCCATAGGATGCATGATTGAAAAGTCTTCGTTGGTGCATGAATTGAGATCTTTTTTTCGCACAGCTGCTAAGGCGAGAGCTAAATCCCTAGCAATTGAAGAAAAGCACCAAATCATCTCAAGAAAACATGCATTTCAATATCAATTGCACCGGCTTAGTATATATGATGGAAATGGCAGCTTCTGTTATTATTTTTTTTTTAAAGTACTAGTAGGAAGCATTAGTGCTTCAAGAAACCATCTCCTTTAATGTCCACTACTAGGATTCTATAGAAATTAATCCAAAAATTAATGTGCAATGTCACACCATGCTAAAAGGAAGACCCAAAATTTGTCAAATAATTACACTACAAGAGAAAAAAAATATTGCGATGCCCAAATGCATCGCTAAACATGCTATTGCGACGCAATGACGGCGTCGCTCATATGATCATCGCAGTCTCAATTTGTCGCAATTGCATCGCTTCACAGCGACTCTTTGCGACGCAGTAATGCGTCGCAATATTACGACGCATCATAAATGCATCGCTAATTTTAAAACTAATTTTTAATATTTAATATTATTATTAAATATTGCGATGCATTTAAGTGCGTCGCCATATTGCGACGCACTTGAATGCGTCGTAATATTTAATAATAATATTTTAGATAAAGTAGCGATGCAATTTGAGTCGCTAATGCGTCGCTAATTGCGTCACAATGTTTTGTTGTCACGGAGGCATCGCAAAGGGATCGCAATTTAGCGACGCATAATTGCATCGCTATTTCAATATTTTATGCGTCGCTAAATTTGCGTCACTATTTCAGTATTTTTTGTAGTGTTGCATAAAAGTTTAGAAAAAAGTTTGATTTCTTCACATAGCTTTCATTGACGGAACAAAGACTTCCGTCATAATTATTAACCCAAGAGATTATTTTCATAGAGTCTTCCTTAAAGATAATTCCATCATTGATTCCCATTAAAGCGACGGCATGCAGCATTTTAGTTTCAATAATTGAGATAGAGTTATAATTTAAAGGAGATGTATCTGTAATAATAATGTCCAAAAATTTCAAACACAGTTATTTGCAAGATTTTAATATTATACATGATTGCCCATTTTATTATGAATATTCAATAGATGTTATCATAATAATAAAATTTAAAAAAATGATCTAGACTTATCATATGAGAATGTTACCTAATAAGACCTTACGCACCATAGTAAGAGTGTCAGCCAATAACGCATTACATATTGTGGCGAAGGCATTACCTATTGATACATTGTGTACTATGATAAACATATTGCCTAGTGATGCATTGTATACTATAATGAGAATATTGCTTAATGACACATTGCATACTATGGTAAGAGTATTATCTAATAACACATTATAGTGATGAGCATTACCTAATATATTGCATACTACAATAAGAATATTACTTAGTAATGCATTGTGTATTGTGGCAAGAGTATTACCTAGTGACATATTGCTTATTGTGGCAAAAGTCTGCCTAGTGATGTGTCGCATCTTGTGGTATTAATTAAGGTTGTCAGATATAATATGATACTTGTATAATGGACCATTTGAAAGAGTGTAGTCATAACTAGTCCAAATGCCATGGAGTTGGATTCAACATATACTCAACTCAACTCATCCAAGCCTTTTCCAACTACATGGGGTCGGCTACATGAATCTGCTTCCTCCACTCTACTCTATTCAGGACCAAGAATCTGCTTCCTCCACTCTACTCTATTCAGGACCAAGTCGACGTTCAAACTATAAATAATAATATTTTTTTAATTATTTCTATTCATATTATTTTAGGTCAACCTCTACCTCTATCTTCACTATGGATTGTTAAAAGATCACTCTTTCTAATTAGAGCATCTAAAGGTCTACGTTGTATATGTTCAAACCACCGTAATCGATTTTCTCTCATTTTAACTTTAATCGGGGCTATTCCTATTATTTCTTTTAAATGTTTATTTCTAATTCTATCTTTTAAAGTTTTACCATATATCCATCTTAACATACGCATTTCTGTCACACTTAATTTATTCACATGTTATTTCAATATTGCCCAACACTATGTTCCATATAGCATAGCTGGTCTAATAGCGGTTTTATAGACCTTTCAATTTTAATGGGATACGCCGATCATTTAATATTTTTGAAGCACTTCTCCAGTTACTCCATCCTGCTTTAACTCTATGATTCACATCTTCACCTATTTTACCTTCTTGCTGGATAATTGATCCCAAATGCCTAAATTTTTTACTCTTTGATATCTTTTGGCTTACAATCTTCACTGTTTCTTCATTTGTATTTCTACTCTCACTAAAATTACATTTCATATATTCAGTTTTAGTTCTACTAATCTTAAAACCTTTATATTCTAAAGCCTCTCTCCAAATCTCTAGCTTAGCATTTACTCCAAATTTAGTTTCATCAATCAACACTATATCATCTGCAAATAACATACACCATGGGATATCATTTTGAATATATTTGGTTAATTCATCCATAACTAATACAAAAAGATAAAGACTTAAGACAGATCCTTAATGTAAACCTACATTAATTAAAAACTCACTAGTTTCTTCTATTATTGTTTTAACAATAGTTATTGCTTTATCATATATATCTTTTATCAATTATATACCTTTTGGTAATTTCTTAAAGCCCACCATATTATTTCTCTATGTACTCTATTATATGCTTTCTCTAATTCAATAAAGACCATATAAAGATCTTTTTTTTCTTTTTTCTATATCTCTCCATCAATCTTCTTAATAAATAAATAGCCTCCATGATCGATCTTCTAGGCATAAATCCAAATTGATTATTTGATACCAAAGTTTCAACTCTTATTCAATTTTCTGTTACTCTCTTCCATAATTTCATTGTATGAATCATCAGCTTAATCCCTCTATAATTTGCATAATTTTGAATATCTTCTTTATTTTTATATATGGATATTAATATATTTTTTCTCCTATCATTCGGCATTCTTTTAGTTACTACAGTCCTGTTAAATAAATTGGTTAACTATTATTCTAATTTTTCCTAAGCCTTTCCAAACCTTAATAGGGATCACAGCTGGTTCTAATGCCTTTGCATTTTTTATTTTACTCAAAGCTTTTTTAACTTCAAGTATACTAAATTTACGAAAAAATTTATATTCATTTGTTACTCCTAGGTTATTACATCCTTCTACCCTTAAATTTATTAAATTATTTTTATTTAATAATTTTTTAAAATAACTTTTTCATCATTCTTTTATTTCTTCTTCTTTTACTAAGACTCTTTTATCTTCATCCTTAATACATTAAATGTAGTCAAGATCTTTTATTTTCTTTTCTTTTAGTTTTGCTAGTTTATATATAGTCTTTTCATCTTCTTTCATATCTAGTCTATTATAGCAATCATGATAGGCTTCAAGTTTGAAATTACTTACTGCTTTTTTAGCTTCTTTCTTTGCATCTCTATACTTTTTGAGACTTTCTTCACCCCTAGCCTCTTGCCAAATTTTATAGTTTGTCATTTTAAGCTTGATGGTAGCTTGAACTTTCTCGTTCCACCATCAAGTTTCCTTTCCTACTAGTTCTACTCCTTTTGATTCTCCTAAAACTTCTTTTTCTATGTTTTTTATGCATTTAATTACTTTTTTTCATATTAAATTATGATCACTATTTATATTCATAGTCATTTCTCTTACTAACTTTTCTTTAAATAATTCTAATTTTTCTCCTTTCAAATACTACCATTTAATTTTTGGATTAATAGTTTTATTGTTTACTATAGATTTTATTTTTATCCATATATCTGCTAATATTATCCTATGTTATGAAGTTAAACTTTTTTCTGAAATAATTTTATAGTTTTTGCATGTTATTTTATCTACCTTTCTAGTTAAAAAAAGTCTATTTGACTTTTATTATATCCATTTTTAAATATTATTAAATGTTCATCTCTCTTTTGGAAACAAGTGTTTGCTATTATTAGATCATATGCCACTGCAAATCTAATAAGCTCACGCAGGCTTCATTCCTATCTCCAAATCTACATCCTCAATGTACCATTTCATATTCATCCCTTTGTTTACCTATAAGTCCATTAAAATCTCCTTCTAAATTTATCTTTTCTTCTTGTGGTATTTCTTGCATTACTTCATCTATGTCCTCCCAAAATTATGTCTTAATTTGTTGGTCTAATCCTACTTGTGGTGCATATGCACTATTATGTTAATTATATTATTTTCAGTTATAAGTTTTAATTATATAATCCTATCTTCTTTCCTAGTTATCTTAACAACATATCCCTTAAAATTCTTGTCTACAAGTATTCCTACTCCATTTCTATTTTTATGTTTGTCAGTGTAATATAATTTATATCCTATATTCTCTATTTCTCTAAATCTTTCATTTACCCATTTAGTCTCTTGTAAGTATATTATACTTACTTTTCTCCTAATCACAGTATCCACTATATTTGTAGATTTATCTGTTAGTGTTCCTATATTCCAAATTGCAACTCTAAACTAACTATCATGAACTAACTTCTTTACCTGCACTCGTCCGTAGTATAGAAACCCTTGCCCATTTTTCGAAACATCCGAAGGCAAATGCAACGCGCCTCTTAACGATGATGTCCTAACCCTTTGCATAGTTTAATTTGATAGATTCATGTTTTAAAGGATCTAATGGAGTTTTACATCGGCTATCAGCTACCTAATGCAACCCTCCTCTTTTACTCAAACTTAGGACCGACCTTAGGAGAGTTAGTTGGATTCAACGTATAATAATTAATAATAAGTATGAATTATTATGGATTGATGATACAAAATTTGGCATAAATCAGATCTCTAAATTTATTGTGAAATGATTTTATTTCATGAATTATGAAATTATATGAACCTTAATATTTAAGTTTTAAAATAATACATGCTATCCATTGATTTGAATCACAATGATGCTCTATTTAGTTCAATATATACTTGGCTAAATTTGAATGGATAATTTCCCATGAATATAGCTAAATTATATGCTATATTTCTCTCCATATATAATATGCAACAGTCACATGCTGATGCACATTATCTATTGGTTAACTTAATAAACTAATCTAAGAACCGAATTTAAAAATGGATACAACAAAAGGAGCGGGTCAAAGTGACCCAAGCCATGGAATTTCTAACTTAAAAAACGTCTTTATGCATCAAAAATATTTTCATCCTTTTTACACCACATGCACAGTCATACTCACGCTCACATGTACACCATGTGCAGCGCACAAGACATTATTGCTATAACGTAATATGCTAAAATAAAATAGTTGGCCTTTCATAGAGAAAAAAAAGGTTATCGATATTAAACAGTGGTTCCCATGATATTAGAAATGGGATACATTGAAGTAACTCAAGCATAGAAAACTTAATTTGAAGACAAATCCTTGTGCCCTTCCAATGAAGTTGTTCAAATACTTCTCTAGCTCCCCACAATGCAACATAATGATGGAAAAAAATATAATTGTTAAAATATTAAATGTTTACATTATATTAAGGTCACAGTTGTTTTTCTGAATTATTTTTATTTTTGTTTTTATTTTTTGATCTTTAAAAATATACTAAATAAGTGAAAATAAAAAATAACGTATGATTTGTTCACTCAAAATCTCCCGCATATCCTGTTTCAGTACATCGCTCAAAGACGAACAATTTCACTTTTAGTAAGGATAAGAAAAACGGATGGCTCAAGTCAAAAAGAGCTTAGGTAGTCCTTTATCAGTGTAAAGATCTGATTATCATCTGATGCATTTTCCAATCTTTCAAACATGATGCCATCCATTCTTGCTTGAACACCATTAGAGGATGTCAGGTCTTGCAACACTCCCTTCACCGTCCGGTCCAGTCCAAATAAGAAACTTCCAATGCCAGTTAGTATTTCTGGTAAAGATGGTGAAGGTCTTGATACCTCAACTAACTTAACCTGGGCTCAAATTCAAAAAAAAAAAAAAGGATTAGAAAGCCATGATACATCAAATGTTCCAACTTCTATGTGCTTATTAATATATGGTGATGACCATTGAGATTAAAATCAATGCATTAATCTTCTTTCTAAATTTAAAACATGAAAATGGGTATTAATGCACAGTCACAAATTCAGCATTAGAGAATAAATTGGATAGGGGCAGAGATACAGACTTCAGAAAATGTGGGATATAAGACACTTTGAAAAAAAAAAAGGGGATCATTAGTGATTACAAAAATTAACAAACAAGAAAAATCAAGGTGTTATATGTATTATTATAACGTAGGGTGCAGTTATAACGGTGTCAAGATCAACATAAAACTCAATGTTCTGGTGCTTGAAAAAATATAAATCTAAACTATTGAATGTGATCCACAGGGCTTGAAATGTACAAAAAAGAACCTGTTTAAGAAGCCCATTCGTTGCTAACACACATCATTGTGCCGCTAAAACAACACATAAGGGAGGTCTCTTTACATAAGCAAGATGCCTCCAAAACATGATGATGGAGACATTTTTGGCCTTGAAGAAAACATTCAGTGGTTTGAGCTCGAATTTTTCATCCACAAATATAAAGTCTTTCATTGACGCAAGGTCCTCTCTTTACATATAAACATGCATACATACAGTAACAATAGCATGGGAAGGAGTGACACAGAACCAACAAAAGTGATAAATAGAATTAATAATCTGCTTTCCTGAATATCATGAAAAATTTGTGGATAAATCATTGAATTGATGGATCATAGAACAGTTCTCAGTTCATTCAATTGCAAAACAATAACTTGGAAGATCATTTTGCCAGGGAAAAAAATCAAGAATAATTTGAGAAATTTCAATTGTTTGGAGAACACTGCCACTATGATTAGCAGTGCCAGTAATAAAGTTGTTAATATAGTAAGCCAAGAAATATTATCAAGTAGCTATATATTATCAACTACTGGACATCTTATAGTTTATGAATTATCTTAAGTCCCTAATTTTCAGCACTGCCCAAGAAAGGCTATTTGATGCAGAATATTTAGCTTGTGTCCTCACTCCTGAAAGCTGCTAACAGTTCATATAGATAAAGTAATTAGTGATATCATTCAGTTCCATCATTTACATATCACAGCACTTCATTTACTTCTGCTAACTAAATTTTGCTCCTGCAGGTAGTCGGCACCCAAATCAGTGTAAGCCATTTCCAGAACCAGTTCACCTAGATCAAAATTTATCATGGAGAAAAATAATGAAAATATAGAAAGAAATTAGAGACAAACCTGACTATCCTGTATATTTGCCCTCTGTTTTGCAATGGCAACTGCGCGGGAGAACCCACCAATTGCATCGACCAATCCTCTGGAAGCTGCATCTTTGCCACTCCACACCCTTCCTTGAGCAACTTCCTCCATCTGATCTACCTGGTGACAGAAGAAGCCTTTAGATGAAGATTTGAACAAGATAAATACATATTACAAAATAGATATACTTACAGTCATTGATCGTGAAAAGGCTGCTTTGTCTCGAAACTGTCTATAAGCATTCTGTGCAGATTTTGCAAAGAGTTCTGCTTCATCTGGTCTGCAAGAACAAAAAATATTTTAATTCTAATTTAATCTCGAGCTGTAAAATGCAAGGTACTGCCCTGACTGAATAAAGTTGCCTTATCTTATTTTAAAGGTTAGTTGAGAATTAATGCCCTTGAGGTTCAGCAAACAACGCAACTCTTCATTGATCCTGGTTATCCACGGGGCTAAGTTATCTGGTCAAATACCACATTTTAGACAGTTTACTCGGTAATCTAATATTCTAGTCTCATTTTTCTATGATCTAAAAGTCTGCTGGAGACAATGCTATCAGAAAAAGAGGAAAACCTAAAGGCATCATTGAAAGAGCTGAAAATATCAATACTTGGTACAACTGATCCGTGATTAATGCTTATTAAGTGGTTGTTACTAAAATCACAATTCAGCTTGAAGAAGAAAATTTCAACAAGAAATACTGCTGTCAGGCATCTGGAATCATTATCAGATTTAGGTTTCCTGAGTAATGCAGCACCCGGCTATCCATCCCTAACCACCCCATTCAACACTGACCCCAACACAAAAAAGGAATCTACTTTTTGGACAGTAACAAAGAAAGGCAAGCCAACCCAATGCTTAGAGAACTTGTTTAAAAAACTGAAGTTGGATGGGTTAATTTATCCAATGACTAAGCCTAGGTATGAGAACACTGTGATCTGTCTGTACAATAGCTTACTAGCTAAGCCAGTTAGGACTTGGAAGCAACCATACCACATTGTAACGATACAGTATGGTATGACATAGTACCAAATTCCAATTCAGTATGAATCAAACCAATCTGAACTAAATCGCGCTGTATGACCTGATATCAACCCATTTTGCCCGATATTAAGTGATATTATAATTAAGAGTAAGAAAAGAATAGGCACTCTGTCTCACTACAAGATGTGTACCATACCATACAGAACCAGTAATATACTAGTATGGGTCTCAGTATTGATTTTGTAGACCTTGCTTGAGAGTGTAGTCTAAGCCTCATCTTAATCTCTAGTGGGATGACAATGTTATCATGGATAGCATAGAGTGTTGATGCCTCTAAGTTTTTGCAATGATTCAGGCTGAAAAATCTATTACTATGCTTGATTTCACATTGCAGTACTTTTGCATCAATTAAAATGATCTTCCATTGTAAGAGTAAGACATCTGATCAGGCATTTGCTAAAATCCACATATTTGTGCTTAAATCAAGGAAGCAATAATCTTGAACAACCACTTTTTGGGTTTAGCAATATTTGCATCTTTCGATGCTGACAGGGTGCAATAAGGCATACTCTCTGGCTCCTTAGAAATGGAGTTAATCTCAAAGGACCAATTAATGCAAATTATGGCATCTAAACTAGGAATGAAACCACATGCAGGTCAGACTATGTGGCATGAAATGTAAGCTTTCTGATAAGAAAGATTGTCCACTAGTAAACTCAATCAACATGTGTAATATACTTATATATTTTAAACTTCTAGTTTTTTTCATGGTTAGAAACTGTCTTGTGTATTGGGTTTTCTTGAGATTGAAATGCGCCAGACACTTTGGGATACCTTGTTATCCATGTCAAGTGATCAGATGACATTTTACCCGGGCAATTCTAGCACAAGGGAACAGTAAGCAAACAAGTCATATAATGGCTTGTTCTAAGTCTTGTTAAGTCACTAATGCTTCAGTCACTGAAAAATGCAAAGGTGCACAAGCAGAATCTCTAAAACTGCATAGTTATGCATCTACTGATCTTCAATGGATCCCTACTCACTAGATTGCCTTTTCAGCAGCAGAATCCCATGCAATGCTATAGGCATTACAGATTAGAGCCAAAAAAACAAAGGATTTTGATGAGAGTTTGGGTGTAAATAGACTAATAAAATTTAATGCAGATAAGAAAATGTGGGATCAGCAGCTAGCAGAACTTGCAGAAGCTCCATTTTTGTATAAATCAGCATATCAATCAGTTTGCAGATACAGTCACGCCAAATTCAAGTTTAAT
Organism: Calamus simplicifolius; assembly: GCA_900491605.1. Taxonomy (NCBI): domain Eukaryota; kingdom Viridiplantae; phylum Streptophyta; class Magnoliopsida; order Arecales; family Arecaceae; genus Calamus; species Calamus simplicifolius. The sequence continues at coordinate 198,840 of UESW01002368.1, read as the reverse complement.
ATGTGAAATTCATAGGTGCTTCCTCGTAAAATCCTAGATGAAGATGCGAGTCAATTTTTAAGCTGAACCAAACTACCCAAGGGCCTAAAAACAATGAAAAATAAAACAGAAAACTAAACTAAGGGCCTGTTTGGCATCACTCAAACAAGAGCAATTCTTTTTTTTAAAAAAGAAGAAAAATAACTTGTTCAAACAGAGATGTTTGGTAACATTCAATAATGAGTGTTCCTCACATAGGCTAAAAGCTACATTTTGAGTAAGCTAGAAAAACTAGTTTTCGACTTTGTTTACATGAAAAACCTTATATTATTTCCCCAAGAACAATCAGTTTGGCTTGCTTAAGGTTGCACATAAATTAGGTAAAATTTAATCAATTAATTGGATTTAAGCCTACCAAATTACAAACAATTATGCTGTAAACCAGAAAGATAGAAAATACTTTCATGTCATTTGTTAGCAAAAATAAACAAGTGAATGAAGTGCTTATCTTCAAAGTACTTCCATTGAAATGTTTTACAAAAAGTCCTTTCAAGCCAAAGCAATAACATGCCTCTGGGCTTCATTTTACTCTTTTCAACATATGCCCCAAAATTTCTAAATTCTTAGATTACACCAAAATTTGGTTTTCCTCCTAGCAATTATCTAGGATGAATTGTTGAAGAAAAGCAATTATTCTCCATTGCTGATCATTTTCTCCAGGCCTACCAAGAGAACTACACCCAAAGTTTGACAATCCTGGGCAATGTCGCAACTGCCATCTCTTTCCCCTCCTTTCAGAAAGGCTCTCCTTTAGTTTCAATTGAGCCTGAGAATTTCAAATTTTGCTATAATTGCATGATAAAGCTTCATATATTTGTGGCACTATCTCATGGCTTTGGTCAAAATCATGGCATTGTCAAACAAGTTTTCTTTAAGTGATTCTCAGGTGTTTATGTGAAGCCTCCTACCTCTCTCATCCTCCCCAAAATATCTTTATCATACATTATGCTACTAACAGCCTCCAGAGCCCCTAATGCAATATTTGAGTTCCTTGATCATGCCATCCTCAAAATTTGGTTATTTCCAGATACCATGATAATGCTATGTCCACTTGGTTTTTGTCCCCATTATATAACAACTCTTTTCACCCTATGAAGTCAATACAAGAAATGCTGCGCTGATGTTTTAACTCATTACTCAAAGTACAGCTTTAACATGAGTACAGGATCACCTCAGGTATCTTCTCTGGCAGTAACATTCAGCCATTCATATTGAAAACATGATTAATGCTGAGATTATGCCTTTGTTTTTGCTAAGTGAGAGCAACATCTCAGGTAGAGTTTCAAAAATATCCTGGATGCTTAAAATAAACTAAAGCTGCTTTTCTCCTCAAGTTATTTGTTATGCAGCAGTATCAGACATTCAACTTTATCAGCTCAATATGTTCTATTTTTGACCCTTCATCTGCAGATCTTGATATACCTGATCCTGACGCCACTGATGCCTTTCTACTCTGCAGCTCATGTCCTTTTGTACTGTTCTTTTTTTCTTGGCATTGTATTGATTGACTTCATGTAGGATTTTCAAGATGAGCAACGACAAACTCGTCAGCCCTCTCTTCAATCTTCAAGTTCAGTGGCTGAACGCACTCTAATCCACAAACTATTCAGACAACAGTAGAGCTTCTTTTCACCAAGGTTTTGCTCGTAATCCTACTCGATAATATGGATGGCCTTGCCTCCCTTAATTTCAGACAGTGCACATAGAATTCATATTATGAACAAGTTAGCTAGTGGTCATTTCTCTGTTCACCCTACGGCTCTTGAGCATTTCTCACCACAATCAACAGACAACACCTACCTGACCCAAAATTAAAATATTTATAGGACAAAATTAGTGGATATTTTAGAGCAATAAACATTTTACCTGACCCTTGGTTCTTCTAGGGTTAAAACTGTCATACTGCAGTGGCACCATAGAAGATATGGTTTGATACAAACACATGTGATGCTTGATGGATTTTGTTTTTTTCTTTTCATCAGGTAAGAGTTGTGAAAAGTAAGCCATAGTTGGTAGCTATAAAAGAAACTCACCTAAAAGGGCGTTGTTCAGCAGCATATAGCTCAGCAAAACTTCCCCTTGATATTATTTCCTTATTGAAGCCAATCCTCTCATAAAGCTTGCCTAAATTTAACTTCCCTGTAATTTCTAGCATGTCAGAATCCACAGCTTGCAAAATGCGTACTCAAACATACAGACAAGAAGTTAGACTAAGCAGACTTAGATTATGAAATACATCTGCTTTGAGCAAGGAAAGTTATACCGTTATCATTCAACAGACTTCAACAATGAGTTGTTAAATGTATAACAATAATGAATTTACAAAATCAGCTCAAATGAAGAAGAGGGGTTAGTACAGGCAAATACGAATTTAGTTGAGCACATAGAGAATTGAACTGTGTGTGCACCTTAGTTAAAAAAACCTGGCAGATTTCTTCTGAATTGTTTAGCCTAAAATCCTATAGAGCCTTATTTGTTCATTCTCATCATAAAAGCTCTAGGGAAGGTTTATTTGACCTTTTATTGGCCCTTAATATTAAAGATTTATCGCTTTTGTTCCATGCACAAGTTAAGGCCAGAAAACAATCTGATCAACCTTAATCCTAATTAAATTCTTTACCTTAGTCTGCCTCTGCCCTCCCAGGCTATCCCCAATTAGTCTCGCATCAGCTGGTTGGCCTTGTTCTCACTAATTAATATTCCACACAAGTATTGGATCCACAAGAGTTCTTTAACAACTTCGTCTTTGAGTAAAAAAAATATTTGAAGAAGGTATTGATCTTCAATCAACAGAAAACTCTGCATCATTTTTCACTTGGAATATTTTCTAGTCAAGTAAAAAGCAGTTTAGCATGATGGTCTTTGCTTTTGCCTTGACACGATGGTTGTAACTTAGGATCTGCATGATATGCGGATGAGAAAAAGATAAGATGTGGGAGTGGGGTAGGGGGAGGGTTGGGGAGGGAGGGGGAAGAGAGAAAGAGAACATGACTGGAAGCAAGACTAACCATTAATATATGACTCCATTTATTGTAGTTCATATTTCAAAATTGTGATTTCCATCGAAAAGGACTTAAGTGACACTAGAATCAAAAGAAGAAAAAGGCCCTTTGCCTCAAAAGCAGAATCCCATACGCCGTGCATCCCCAAGAATTCTGACCTAGGTAATTTTAGAAGGTTACCTTTTCTCCCTTTATCTCAAAAAAAAAATAATGAGGAAAAAAGCATCTATAAAGCAAGTATATGATAGCATTAAAAAAAAAGGTAAAAAAAAAATAGTACCCAAATAACAAATTCAGTGTATGATAAAAAAAATCATTAAAGAGTTCCTCAGATGGTTAAACTGAAAGACAATCTCATAGATTAGATGATGATTTTATGTCCAGTAATTTATTATCCAAAATAATTTTAACGCACAAAAATTATCTACAAAAAGAAAGGCCAGTCAACAACATAAATTCCAATATCCTAGTGCAGCAGCATCTCAGCAAAAGACTACAAGAAAGATCAAGCCGAGAAATTCACCTGTCACCACCCCAATTGAACCTGTTAAAGTAAGCTTCTCAGCAACAATCGTTTCTGCTGCCATAGCCATGTAATATCCACCACTTGCAGCAACATCAGACATTGATACAACCACAGGTTTAGTGGCAGCAAGAAGCCTGATCTCCCTCCACATCCTGTATTAAATAAACACAACCATTTAACTCTCAGAATGGAAAAAAAAAATGCCAATAAAATTTGTGAAGACATGCAGCATAAGCAAAATCAGACATTAAGAGAATAAATAAATATGCATAGACAGCCAACCCTAACTAGTTTAGGGTTAAAACTTTGTTATTGTTGTTGTTGTTCTTGGATAAATAATACAAGCATTAGACTGCTTGATGTGCATATGAATTCATTTACACATCTCTTTCACATGCTTTAAAGCCTCTAAGGAATGAACAATCTCAACATCCATGCTAGACTTACTAGTTCATCTATAATAAAAATATAATTCAAAATAAAGCTATATAAGTTTCTTTCCTTTATTATTCTCGCTTTTTAATTCTTCCATTATCAAAAGTTACGGTCTCAGTATTTTTAAATTTTTCCTCCACCATAGGTTCATGGTGTACCAATAGGTATGAGCACAGCACAATGAATCTAGCACAGCAACCAGTTAATCCAATTCAGTAGCACAAGCTTTCCATAACCATTTATTATTCAAGGCATCCTTGCCACTACAAGCGCCTAAAAATATTTAAACACTTCTAATAAAGGCCAAATCAGCCTTCATATGTTGCTGACAAGATCAGAGCTCATAAGTTGACTCATCTAGGCTTGCCTGCAAGCATTCTTGACATGAGATTGATATTCTCTCACATTTTGCTTTTGTTCATCTCTTCTGTAATTTAACATCTAGCCTTAGAACTTGTGAAACAACCTACCAAGTATGCATCTGGAAAATCAAGCTACAATGTAGATCACTAGAGAAATATAACATGCATCACATCAAAATGAAAATGAATCTAGAACCATGTATGTGACCAGAATGTAGGACAAGGATATTAAGCAAAGCATTGGTTTGAGAATAATATAGTATGCCATAAACTCCTTTTGCAGTAAGTGGAAAGCCAAGAAATGAATAATGACCCTTTGTCTAGCAGGCAAAAGCATCTTAGGAGGTTTTCTTTTTTCCCACATGCACAGGAGGGGGCAATGGAGCTGATACAGGAGAAAATAAAGAAATTTGAAAAATAAAAAGTTGTAGATAACAACAAAAATCAAGCCAAATAACTACAAAAAGATGAAAAAGAAACCATAAGTCTCCTACTAAGCAAAGCTAGACCAAGTCCAATTCAAAGACAGCATATGACACGAGACTGTTAAAAGCTGAATTATGGAATTAAGAAATATTCCTTCTAGTTTGTTCACGGCTTATGCCTCAAGTCATAAAAAGAGATCAAGATATTAATTACCACTTACAGATCAGAAGCAAGAGCATCACCTCCAGGACTGTCAATTCGCAAGACAACAGCCTTATACTTTCCCGCATCTGAAAGAAGAAACCGCTTAATTTAAACATTAGAACACATGCCTAAGTCAAAGAACCAGAACACATGTAACAAAGGCTGATTCTCAGAACACTTAATATAAAATAGTTTTGGCAGTAGTATTTAGTTTCCACAATAATGTAGAATGATTTACTAAATAAATCCAGAGTAATGCTTGTGGTATTAATGTTGAACCGATCATCAAATGGACTATGAAATTGTTAATAATATGTATATGCAACGAACAAGCCCTAGTGGTCAATAAGTAGTTTTTTTAGCAGAGTAATATTATTTAGTTTTTTGGGAACAATTTCTGCATTTTGGTTTTTGTCAAGAAGACTCTATGTCAGCAGCACAGTGAAGAAATTACAATACGTGGAACTTAGGAACACTAAAGATGGGTCAGGAAGATCTTGTACAACCAGAAAAGAATGCCAAGGATCAAGATGATGTCGCGCTCTCAGAATAGGATACTCAACTCAACTCATCTAAGCCTTTTCCCAACTCATGGGGTCGACTACATGAATCTGCTTCATCCACTCTACTCTATTCAAAACCAAGTCGACATTCAAATTACAAATAGTTATATCTTTTTTAATTATTTCTATTCATGTTAGTTTAGGTCTACCTCTACCTCTATCCTTACCATGGATTGATAAAAGATCACTCTTTCTAACTGAAGCATCTAAAGGTCTACGTTGTATATGTTCAAACCACTGTAATCGATTTTCTCTCATTTTATCTTCAATTGGAGCTGCTCCTATCATTTCTTTTATATGTTTGTTTCTAATTCTATCTTTTAAAGTTTTATAATATATCCATCTTAACATACACATTTCTGTTACACTTAATTTATTCACATGTTTCAATATTGCCCAACACTTTGTTCCATATAGCATAGCTGGCCTAATAGCGGTTTTATAGAATTATCCTTTCAATTTTAATGAGATGTGTCAATCATACAAAACTCCTGAAGCACTCCTCCACTTAATCCATCCTGCTTTAACTCTATGATTCACATCTTCACCTATTTCACCTTCTTGCTGGATAATTGATTCCAAATACCTAAATTTTTCGCTCCTTGATATCTCTTGGCTTGCTATCAGAATAGAATAATGAGTTTTATTTTTTGGTAGAGACAAGGATATGGGTCAAGCATAGTTGCATGAAGATGTTTAAAAGCCAGATCAAATAACTCTGCAGAATGCAAAGTGATGGTTCTAGATAATGAAAACCGGAGTGCCTAAAAAGCACTTTTAAGTAAAATCTTCACATATGCTGAGTAATTTTAAAATGTCTAGGATGTCATTAGTAGAAAGGACGGTGTTTAATATCATGAATGATGAAAAATGAAATGGAAGAACAATAAACAAAATAAAGGAAACAAACCATTCCTGCTATCAAGATGTCTCTATGACTAAAATGACATATCAGTAGTCATTCACTTGATGGGAAATAAAATATTACACCCCCCCCACCCCCCCCCCCCCCCACACGCCTTCTGAGTGGCTAGATAACAGATCATTTATTTTGGCACTGGCTATTTAATCACAACCTGATTACAAAATTTATACCCACATATACAGAACGTCAATACATGGTTCAAAATAAACAGCACTCGCATTACATTGTATGGATAGAGGCTTCCAACTTTCATTTCAAGATATGCTAACAATATCTTGATGCAGCCGAGATGGTTGAGGCCGCCTATGACTATAGATACCATTAATGGGCCTCTTTAAAAGCACAAATAAACTATCAAACATTAGATACTTTAAGTTGCAAGATGTGAGGTTTTATTCTGATCCCATGAATCTCGAAGCATGTATTCACAATTTAATAGCGACATCAAATCCCTTGCAAGATAAATTTTGCTCAGAGAACTGTGGTGGGCCAAAATCTGGTTCCCATTTTCATTGGAGAAAAATAACAACCTAACGGATTGCACTGATTTGTTGTATATCTTTCATTTACGCAAAAAAAATTCCCAATGACAGGCACCTTCCATCCTCCCTAAGTAAAGGTTGGATGATGGAAGTATTTTAGATGATTAATGGCAACCAATAGGAGGCATTACTATTATTTTTTATCTTATACATTTTATTTTCTTCCTTTTAAATGGTAGTTAGAAAAATGAAATGATGATACTTTTTAACCATTAAAATAATATTAATTACTTTAAATTTAGTAAGAATTAATACTTTTTATGGATGTTTGCAAAAAAGGAGCCTATAGATGGAAAGAAGTTGATTTTTGGAGTCCAACGATGCATATGGCACTCAAATCAGGACTCTGTTTGCCCAAAAATGAAGAAAGAGATGATTTCGCATGGTTCTCGATGCAAATTAAGGCAGGTGATGTAAAACGGACGGTTGAGGAATTTTCTCACGATATCTAAATGATTTGAACCCGATTGATTTCAGCTTTGACTGAGAGGAAGCCCTAGACAAGCTCTATAAAAGGAAGGCCTCACGCAGTAGTTAGAGGGAAGTTTTCTTCAAAGTTCTTTTATTTTTTATTTAGATTATTATATTTAGGCTTGGAAGAGAAATTATGGAGGGGATGCTGGCAGCAACAATGCGTGGCTAGATTCCTTTAACTTGGGATGATGATGAAGCCTGTAACCAGGTTCTATCTTTCTTTTTGTTCTTAATTTCTATGCAATAAAAATCATACTCTTTTATATATCTTTTGAGTTATTTTCTGATCGAGGTTTTAATCTAACATACACGGCATGTACTCTCTATCGACGTGCCATGATCTCAGAATATGGTACATGCCTAAGAGAGACAGATCGTAGTATGGTAGTTTAGACCTCTAACTTTGAAAATAATTAGATAGTTTATACTCCAAGAAGACATGCCGTAATCTCTTGATACGGTACATGCATAACAAGAGATAAATTATTCTAACCTTTAATTTGCAAAAATTATTGCTAATGCAACATAAAGAAAATAAGATAAAACATGTTTACATGGTGGATTCGGATTTCTGGGTTGCTTCTCCTGCTGTTTTAATTTCATTAATTAATTAGTTATTATCTTTTAATAACCGCTATTCTTAATATAATCCTCTACATATTTTTTTTTCGTGAAATAATTGCCCTTGATCCCCGAGGATATGATCCCGATTCATCACTAGCTATAGTAATGAGTAGGTTTTATTTTTGATCACCAACGATAGCGATCAAATTTTGGCGCATTGCCGGGGATTCAGGCACGATTAGTTCACAAAAAAAATCAAAAAAAAAAAAATTACCATTAATTTTTTCTTAATTTTATTCTTATTTTTAATTTTTTATTTCTTTATTATTCGTGCTTCTATATAAAAGAAAAGAGTAAAAAAAAAATTTGTTGAATAATTATTGCTCTCTTTAGCTTATTGTTTTTTTTGAGTTTCCTTAATTATTAGATTTTTTATTTTCTTTTTAACATTAAAAAAAATTACTTTTCTTTTTGTCATAAATCCACTTTTAACCTAATTAACTTTTCCTTTTAATTCCACTTTTAACCTAATTAACTTTTCCTTTTAATTAACTTACCTTAAAGAACCCAAAAGAAAACCCTAAGACACTTTCCATAAAATATAATTAATTTAAGGAAACAGATAATAAACTTTAAAACCTTCCTAACTTGTTTAGACGCCTTGTTTGAATTGCATTGCATTTTTATAAAATACTTTAAGGACACAAACTCCTAATCAAGATAAGGTGAGGAGTCTATCACCCTTTCTTGGCCTACAAACCACATCCTTCATTTTGCATTAATCCAAGCCTTTAACTCTAAAATTAACTTGACGTCAGCCCCTAAAGAACTCGAGCTCAATAGGACAAGGCACTCGAAAGAGTTGGACCGAATCGGGATTGACTAATTAACTGGTGTTTAGAAAAGAAAAGAAAAGTGGTTATTTAATTGGTTCCGTTCGCTTACCTAGTAAGCAACATGGGACCCCCACTGATCCTTACCCTTAACTGGTTAGTCGATCAGCTAATTTTTGACTTGGAGGGCTCCAAGGCAGTCTTGAAAGTTAAAAGCCGTCTAAATCTAGGTTAAACCTAAAGTAGAGAGTCTAATCTTTGTTAACTTAATTGCTAATAATTATTAAATCCTAATTAAATTATTCTTCATTGCTAGTTCTAGGAATCTCTTAAGATACTTCTTTAAGAATCTTCTCCTTTCTCTTCTATTACATTAATTTAATTTAAAAAAAAACTAAATTATTATTTGCTTTAGAGTGCATTGGTAGGGTATATGCTTGATCGCCGATCGTTATAACCCAACCTCATACCCTTAAATTCTGAGATAGAAAGAACCTTTAGAGCAAACAGACTTAGAATTATGGACCCTGATAACGAAAATGATCCACCACAGCAGTTAACGGAGTATTTCACTCCTTCAAAGTATACCTACTCTCCTTGCATACAAGTACCCCCAGTAGAGGTCCAATATGAAATTAAATCCAGTGTAATCCAAATGTTACCAGCTTTCCATGGACTTACAAATGAAGATCTCTACAACTGTCAAGATTTAAAATTTTTCCGATGATGCACTTAGGCTTAAGTTATTCCCTTTCTCCCTAAAAGATAGAGCCAATTATTGGTTAAATTCACTAGACACTATTATAATTTCAACTTGGGACCAACTTCAGAGGAAATTTCTTAAGAAATACTTTCCTATAGAATAAATGAATTAAATCAGAAAAGCCATAATCAGTTTTTCCCGTTAGAGGGAGAAATGTTTCATGAAACATGGAAGAGATTAAAAAAATTAACTAAAAATGTCCACACCATGCAATACCTAAATGGCAGTTAGTTCAATATTTTTATGATGGATTGTTAGAAAGGCACCGACAAATGATGGATGCCTCATGTGGAGGAACATTTATGCTAAACAATGAACATGAGGCAAGGCAGCTTTTTAAAATTCTAAGTGAAAATTCCTTGCACCACATCTCAGCTGCCCGTAGAGATCTTCCCACAGAACCTAAGAGAGGTAAAATATACAATATAGGTCAGTCTATAGACATCTATATCAAAATTGATGAAATATCACAGAAACTTGACCGAATTCTACAAGTTGGAAACACCTCTTCCCTATCTACTCAATTACATGAGGTTTGTATAATTTGTTCGAGTCCTAACCTTCTCATAAGTGATTGCTCAGCCGCAAACCAATTTCTTGAGTTTATTCAAGAGCAAGCCCACCAAGCCCAAACCCGAATGGCTCCTATACCAAGAAATGATCCATATTCGAATACTTATAATCCTGGTTGGCGAAATCACTCGAATTTTTCTTAGAAACCTCAACATGTAACCAAATCATCATCAAGCAAGCCCAATTACCAGGAAACCAATTTTAGAAGCATGTCATATTCACTATACCCAAGCATCCTACAACCTCCATCAAGTAATCATAATCCTACTTTCGAAGACAATGTGTTACAAGCATTGAAAGGGCTAGAAATGAATACTCAACTCCTTCATTCCCACACACAATCCATTGCAAAACAAAAAACCCAAATAGGTCAACTAGCCACAACCATAAGTAAAAGAGAACGGCCCGAAGCTAACCCTAGGAACCTAAACATCCAAGGATCCAAACAAGGAGCCCAGATTAACCAACTAAGTGTAATTCATACAAAGATCTGAAAAACAAATAGATAACCATGTGGATACATATGAAGAAGAAGAATTAGAAGTCTCACCACTTGAACAACTTATTAAGCTGGATCAGCCCAAAATACCTGAGGTATCAAAGTCTGATGTAATGCCTAACCCACCAGCTGAGCCCATGCCAGAGGAGATAAACAAAAATTAGGGTTGTAGCACCATTCCCCAATTGACCTAAGCCCAACCGAAATTCAGCCCAATTCGATAAGATTTTGAAGATCTTTAAGCAAGTTAAAGTGACATCCCTTTACTGAACATGATCCAACAGGTCCCAACCTATGTCAAATTCCTTAAGAGTCTATGTACCAAAAAGAAGACCAATAATGTGCCCAAGAGAGCCTTTCTGGTAGCCAGTGTGAGCTCTTACCTATCAAACCACGTGCCAGTAAAATACAAAGATCCAGGGTCATCCACTATTTCATGCATTATGGGGAACACCCTTATAAATAGGCTCTATTAGACTTAGGGGCAAGTGTTAATATATTGCCATACTCTGTATATGAGCAACTAAGGTTGGAAGAACTAAAGCCTATAGAAATGACTCTACAACTAGCATATTACTCTTTGAAAGTACCTAAGGGAATAGTAGAGAATGTATCGATCAAAGTTAGTGACTTTATCTACCCGGTGGACTTTGTGATTTTAGAAACTAAACTGGTGACAAATCCAAAGAGCCACATCCCAGTGATTTTAGGTAGAACATTTTTGGCCACAGCTAATGCCCTAATTAATTGCTAAAATGGATTACTGAAACTTTTCTTTAGGAATATGTCAATTGATCTTAATATTTTCAATCTTACCAATACACATCAAACAAGCAACTCAAATTATGTTCAGGATACTGTTTATGCTCCAATTGACCTTAGTGACGAAGAGCTTGATCTAGAAATCTGCATAAACCAAGATGAAGAGCAAATTAATGAGGGTACTATAATTGATGAAAAATCAAGATGGAAACCTCCAACTGAACCACTGGAGAAAGTATCTGAACTATTACCCAAACCATCAATAAAGGAAGCACCCAAATTAGAACCGAAACCACTTTCCAAGCACCTCAAATATGCATGCCTAGGTCCATCAGAAACCTTATCTGTAATTATTTCAGCCGACCTAGACTTCTCACAATAGGGAAACTAATAAATATCCTAAAAGAAAATAAAGAAGTACTAGAATGGACTATGGCTGACATAAAAGAGATTAGCCCCTCGATCGTTCAACATAGTATTCACTTAGGAGAAGAAGTCAAGCCTACAAGAGATCCCAAAGAAGACTTAACACAGCCATGAAGGAAGAAGTAGTAGAAAAGAGATCATCAAACTCCTTTATTTTAGTGACAACGGTAATCAGAGTAAGCCATGACAACGGTAATCAGAGTAAGCCATGGTCACTAAAATAAGTTGAAGACGTTAAACTTAGCGCTTTTAGGGAGGCAGCCCAAATTTTTATTTTCTAACCTTTATTTTAGTGATTCTTATTTTTAGGAATAAGAGACTGCTTCGCACGGTCACTCCTAACATTACACAAGGCATATCTCATCCAGATGGTATTTCTTCTTGTTTTATTCTTCCTTACTCCATTGAGGACAATGGGAATCAAGTTGGGGGTAAGAAAACTTTTTAAAAATATTTTGAAAACATCTTAGCAATTTTTGAAAATTTCAAATTTTTTTATAAATCATGTGCCATAAAAGAAATTCTTAAGCAAAATCGATTAGAAAAAGGTAATAGAGATAGAAAGTATTGGCTAATTACTATAGCGAGCCAAGGAATAGACTAGCTGTCAAACTTTTAGCGGCCTACTTAGGTCATCTAAAGGCTATTAGCACTTCCATTGCATATGCACACTGACGAGGTAAATTAGGTATTAGTTGTAAGGTCAATTGGAGATTCAATCATTATTGAAAATTAATATTTGATATACACTCCAATGAGAGAAACTTGAATTTAAGGAAAGAGCTATATATATATATATATATATATATAAGCAAGTCTAAACATTGGTTTTCCATCGAGTAACCTAGCACCTTCACCTAGGTAAGCGTTGTTTGCGTCAAAAAGTGGACAGTATGAAGATATTGCTAAAAATAATAATAATAATAATAATAATAAAATAAAAAAATATATATTAGGCAGTGTGAAAGCTACCTCAGGTCAGGTGCTTAATTTGAGGGTGTATAAAAAATTGACCAAAGTGATAAGCGAAGATACCATTGATCCTTACAAGTTAGTACCAAAATGCTAAGTTAGTCATCACAAACACAAATGCTGTAGATCTATGGATGAACTTTAAGAAAGTTTCTGATAGTTCGGACTGCAAAATTTACTTCAAAAACTCAATACTTAATTAGTGATACTAGCTAACTTCTTTCAACCTTAAGCCTGGATTTAATTTTGCAAAAAAAATCTTAGTGACACATGATTTTATTACATTGCTAAGAGACTAGCAATGATTAAGTTGAAGGATGTGATAAGTCTATTTATTATCCCAATTTAACCATTAAAATAAATATTAATTACTTTGAATTTAGTAAGAATTGATACTTTTTATGGATGTTCGTAGAAAAGAAGCCTATAGATGGAAAGAGCTTGATTTTTGGAGTACAACGATGCAGATGGCACTCAAATCAGGACTCTGCCCGAAAAGGAAGAAAAAGATGATTTCGCATGATTCTCGGGGCAAACTAAGGCGAGTGATGTAAACGGACGGTTGAGGAGTTTTCTCACAATATCTAAACGATCTTGAACCCGATTGACTTCAACTTTGGCTGGAAGGAAGCCCTAGACAAGCTCTATAAAAGGAGGACCTCAGGCAGTAGTTAGGGGAGAGTTTTCTCCAAAGTTCTTTTTATTTTTTTTTATTTAGATTATTGTATTTAGGCCTGGAAGAGAAAAATTATGGAGGGGATGCTCGCAGCAGCAATGCATGGCTAGATTCCTTTAACTTGGAATAATGATGAAGCATGTAACTAGGTTCTATCTTTCTTTTTGTTCTTAATTTCTATGCAATAAAAACCATGCTCTTCTTTCATATATCTTTTGAGTTATTTTTCTGATCGAGGTTTTAATCTTGCATACATGGCCTGTACCCTCTATCGACGTGCCTTGATCTCAAGATACGATACGTGCCTAAGAAAGATATATCGTAGTATGGTAGTTTAGACCTCTAACTTTGCAAATAATTAGATAGTTTATACTATAAAAGGACATGCCTAACAAGAGAAATCATTCTAACCTTTAATTTGCAAAAATTATTGCTAGTGCAACATAAAGAAAAAAAGATAAAACCCGTTTGCATAGTAGATTCAAATTCTTGGATTGCTTCTCCTGCTGTTTTAATTTTATTAATTAATTAGTTGTTATCTTTTAATAACCGTTATTCTTAATATAATCCTCTACAGATAAATTTCTTTTTTTTTTGTAAAATAATTGCCCTTGATCTCCGAGGATACGATCCCGATTCACCGTTAGCTATAGTAATGAGTAGGTTTTATTTTTGACGGCCAACAACAGCGATCAAGCAGCTACCACTAAATATGTTAGGTTGAAAGTCTAGCAAAGGCAACATACTTATTTCTAAAATAAAATATTTCATACTTTCATGGCAATTCTGATATGGATGGTCCTCTAGCAGAACTCAGCCACATAACTGAATGGTAAAAACTAAACAGCCATGTTAGTCACAATCTTGTTGTAATATAAATATTAGATAGCATTAGACACCATATTGAAAGAGTAATAATATGCTTCTTTTTCAATAGCATACTATGAAGTGCAATAATTGAACAGTCCAGCGACAAATTTGGGCAGATCCATAGCTTATTAACTCTGAATATTCAAACAGACACTAGAAAAGAGAGGAACAATTATTAATACTCATGAATTCTAGTAGCACCTTGATTAACTGTTCTAATACCAACTTCCTGCTACCTTGGCATTCTGATTGTTTACACATAATTGGCTTTGTTAGTGTTGTTAGTTTTCAGACAGCTCTATGCACTCATCCACTGACTAAAAGGATCTTTCCAATTAAAATTTACCCAAGATGTTGCCCTTCTATAACATTATATATATGGTAAATTAGCAAGAATAATTGCAACTGACATGTAAGAGATGTCATCACCTTTTCTAGTGGAGTGCACAAAATGTCATTGTCAAAGTAAAGCTTGTACACATTTTGGTGATATCATAAGCTCATTTCAGTTCAATTATTAGGTTGCGCATGTATAAAGAAAAGGCTTAAATTCATTTTGGCCCTTCCAAATTTTATTCACAATCATGTAGGCCCCTCTATTTTTTTTGAAATAATTTTACCCTCATCATTTTCAAATAGGCAAATGCAATCCTTCCGTTAACTTTTCATTAATAGGAATCAATGCATGACAATCACACGCCAATATGGATCCATTTATCTCATCAGAAAAAACAAAAAATGGGTCCGTTCAGGTAGCTTACATGATAACACTCTTCAACTACTCTGTTTCACAATCCCATTCAAAAAAATTAGGACTTTCTCACATAAACGAATCAATTAACCCATGTTAAACACAATTAAATTTTAATTTGATTCATACTGTTCTTATTCCTTTTTTACATGATTGTTTTTTTTTCAACTTTGAACGTGATAGGGACAAAAAGATGAAAACATATGTTGGGTCCAAGATGGCTCAAATGATCTGTTTGTTAGCTAGTTGAATCTTCATTGTTAATCATTCTATATTGCTTCTCTGTTTTTTTCCTTTCCTCTTATCCATTGATCTCTATTTTGGGGTGGTGGTGAGAGGCATTAAAGATACGTGCCAAGTAATAGAAAGTTAAAGGATTGCATTTGTCCATTTTAAAAATTATGAGGGTATAATTATTCAAAAAAAATCAAGGGCCTTGAATTTAAACCTAAAGAAAAAAATGTTTGTCAACGACAAACAAGTTAATAATTATATGCCTCTAGTAGTGAAAATAGAGTAGATTAATGATAATATTTTCAATTATATTTGAAATATCTACAAGAGTTTCAATTGCAATAACAACATGCCAACTGTAAGGCCGCTTCTATAATACTTTGGAATCATTAAGGCACAACAAGAATCTTGATCTCTCTCTCTCTCTCTCTCTCTCTCTCTCTCTCTCTCTACATGCATGCACACATACACATATATATCACACAGCAATTAACAGTTCGGTTATCAGTGCAATATATAAAAGTTAGGCAGAAAATATACCAACCTCTAACAGTACGGATCTTCTCTATTAGTTGTTCACCAACAATGCCAGAGCTAGGGATGCTTAATGGACTACGAGCACGACTAATGCTTCCAGAAGCTCTAATTATAGCAATCTGTTCTTTACCTCCTTCCAACCCAAGCGTCCATTTTCTTACCCTCGAGTATTTACTGTGGTTTAAAAACAAAGAATAAAAGTTTTGTAACTCCTTGTTCAACTACCAGCAGTAAAATGTTCAGAAGAGGGCTTCATCTATCATAATATCTAATGTTGTATGGAATAACAGTTGAAAGAAACATTTTCATTTTTTTACCATGAGCAGTTGTTGGTCACCGTCACAAGTGAAAGTTTAGGTTTCACCAGAAAAGCAACTTCAAAATCCTATGGTAATATTAAGAGATTGTTCATAGATTACAAGGACTTTATCATCAATTACCTATAATTAAAATAACAAATATTTTAGTAACCTATAAGTTGTAGTTTGTTGTAGGTTAAATGTATGCAGTCATAACCAGTAGGTCTAGAAAATAATAAATATTTTAATATATCTATAATGACCAAAGTAGACATCACTGTAATGACTATCTGAGGTAATGTGAATCAATTTCTAAAAGCAGATGACTCCAAATAGACAAATGATATTGCATCAGTGGATTATTAGAAATTGTAATAAAGCAACATTACAAAGAGACATGAGACTCGATCCACATTCTGCCTTTGCAATTTTCTCAGTAAGTCAGCATGTAGCAGTATAACAGGGAATCATTTTATATCATTCAGATGACGATGTTGTTTTCTGTCTTGCAACTTTCCTTCTGTTTGCTTGCAACTTTTCTTCTGTTTAGATACTAAAAACCCTCTAAGGATGTCACGTTCACAGGCATAATCCAATAGAGTAAAGGTGATGAAACAATGTGCCTTAGATCATTTTCTTTTTTTAACCATGCATGTGCAGAAAATGAAGCTCGAGATGCAAGCTTGGATGAAAATCCATTTTCATCCCAGAAATAATTTCCAGAGGATATGATGAAACAACGCTTACATAAAGTAATGCAGAGTTTTTCAAAGTTTGATCTTCCAATGGGGCATGTGACGTCTCAATATCTTGAAGATGAAATTTTACAAGACTCTTATGACTCGTTTGGATGCCTGATCAGAACAAATTAAGCCTAAGGTCTTCTAAATAATTATAATAATGCTACAGTGAGTAAGCTAAACTAGTGGCCACGTAAGCCAGCGAGTGTTTGGCCTAGAATTTCTTTCCCTCGAAAAAGGGTGAAGAAAAAAAAAAAAAAAGGCTTGAGAAGTTTATTATTTCTATACGAAAAATTAACAATTCATTTTACTCTATATATACAACTTTCTATTACACTAAATAAGAAAAAAAATTACAGCTAATTCCCTTAACTCTAGGAACATATTATTGACCCTGATTTCTTTCAGATTATTGACCCTGATTTCCTCCACTAAACTTGGAAAGATTATTGATCCTAATTTTCTCCACTAAACTTGCAAAGATTATTGATCCTGATTTTTTTCAAATTATTGACCCTGATTTTCTCCACTAAACTTTCCTAAAAATCCTCTTAAAATTGCTCATCCGAGATTTCCTACCCTTCCCCTTAAGCTGGTAAATATAGGTCTTCCATTCCCAGCTTGCTAATATTCTCACGAAACATGTTGTTACACAGCCCTTTTGTCATCACATCTGCCAGTTGAAGTCCTGTAGGTATATACAGAGTACAAATCAGTCCACTATCTAACTTTTCTTTAATGAAGTGTCTATTTATCTGTGTTTTTTCTGATCATGTTGCACTGGATTGTGAGCTATACTTATAGCTAATTTATTATCACAGTATAGTCTCATAGGTCTACTCCATTGAATCTTCATGTCCTCTAAAATAATTTGGACCCACGGTAATTCACATACTCCTGCTGTCATAGCTCTGAACTCAGCTTCTGCACTTGATCTTGCTACTACATTATATTTCTTGTTCCTCCAAGATACTAAGTTTCCTCCAAGAAAGGTACAATAGCTTGATGTTGACCATCTATCGACTGAAGATCCTGCGAAGTCCGCATCTGTGTAAACTGCCGGATCAATTATAGATCCTTTCTTGAATAGAATTTTCTTTCCTGGATATGCCTTTAAGTAATGAAAAACTCAGTAGATTGCCTGTAGATGAACTTCTCTAGGATCATGCATAAACTGACTGTAACATTGACCAAATAGGCTATGCCTGGCCTAATATGCACAAGATAGATGAGTTTTCCAACAAGCCTTTGATACATTTCTTTGTCCACTGCCTTATCTCCAAGGACTTCACTTAATTTATAATTCTGTTCAATAGGAATTCTAACTGGTTTGCTAACCATCATACCTATTTCCTTGAGTAGATCTGTAACATACTTTTGTTGAGAAATAAAAAAATTTGTCTTGATCAAGCCACTTCAATTCCCAAGAAATACTTTAATTTTTCTAAATCTTTTATCTCAAACTCCTTGGCTTCCTTCTCCACTTCATCGTTTTCTATCACTATAATGTCATCCACGTACACAATTAATATAATGACTCCCTCTGAAACTGAATGCTTGATGAAAAACATGTGATCTTCTTGACTTTGTTTATAACCACTAGCTAACATCACCTTGGCAAACCGTCCAAACCAAGCAAGCGGGGATTGTTTCAACCCATATAATGCCTTTTTTAACTGATACACTTTGTTTTCATCAACCCCACTAAACTCTGGTGAAATGTTCATATAGATCTCTTCTAATTCTCCATGAAGAAATGCATTCTTTACATAATACTGTTGTAATTCCTAACAAAGTTAACAGCTAAGGACAGCAAGATTCTCATTGTATTCATTTTTGCTATTGAAGCAAACGTTTCTTGATAGTCTACTCCATATGTCTGAGCATATCCTTTTGCAACCAGTCTCACCTTATAGCGTTTTAGGAACCCATCGACCTTAAATTTTACTGCAAACACCCACTTACAGCCCACTACTCTCTTACCCTTAGGTAAATCAATCAGTTCCCAAATCTCATTCTTCTATAATGCATCCATTTCTACCTCCATAGCAAGTCTCCATTCTTTCTTTGATAATGCTTCAAACAATAAGCTAGGAATAGAAAATGTGTTTAAGGTTAAAAGAAAACTTCGATGGTTTAAGAAAAACCTCTCAAAATATACAAAGTGAAATAATGGGTATAGAGGTCTTTTGGTGCATTATTGGGTTTCTTTTCTTACAGCAATAGGTAATCCTGATCAAGGTTAGAAGGCTCGGGACAAGGTGGTTCAGGATCAGCAAAAGGTAGATCTGATCAAGGTTAGGAGGCTCCAAACAAAGTGGTTCAAGATCGGAAGGAGGTTAATCTGTTTTTGATGTAGAATCCAGGTTTGCTTCACTTATTATTACTTCATTTTCAGAGTTTGGTTCAGAAGGTTGTTCTTGCCTTGTAATCATGATAGAATCTCTTTTTCTTGCATACACTTGATCAAATTGAAATGAGTCAAAGATTTTACCATCTCCTTTCTTTTTTTCTTTCAACTCCTCAGACTGTGGAATTGACTCTCGGTATTTAGATTTGGACAACTCAGATGGGAGAATGTCTCTAGTAGTGAAAATTTTGACTCCTTATCTTCAAGTATAGTTAACTCCCCTGAAGATAAGGAGTGAAAAAATAGGGCTTATTTTTAACAAATGTAACATCGGCTGAGACAGAGTTTCCTAATAGGTGAATGATATAACATTTATAACCCTTCTGAGTGGAGTACCCCACAAAGACACACTTAAGAGCTCGAGGATCTAACTTTCCTCGGTTATGACTATGAACATGAACAAAGATGTACATCCAAAAACCCGAGTAAGATTGAAGATGGATCGTATGTCAAGATAGAATTTAGACAATACCTCTAATGGACTTTGAAACCAAGACCCTGGAAGGAATTATGTTCATGACATAAGCTGATGTAAGTACTGCTTCTTCCTAATATGATTTTGGTACATTTTGTTGAAACAATAAGGCTCTAGTGCATTTAAGAAGATGTCAGTTTTTTCTTTACGCCACTCCATTTTGTTGTGGAGTGATGATACATAATGATTCATGTATCATTCCTTCTTTTTGGAAATAAGGGAACAAGGTCTGATTAAAGTAATCACGAGCATTATCCGAGCGAAAGTTCTTTATTTTGAAACCAAACTGATTTTGAATCATTGCATGAAAGATAAGAAAAATATGACTCACATCAGATTTATTTTTGAGTAAATAGATCCAAGAGACTCTTGTACAATCATCAATAAATGTCACAAACCACTTAGATCCTAAGATGTCTGGAATAGTTGATGGTCCCCAAATATCACTATAAATTAAGAAGAAAGAACTTTTATTACTGGTTAAAAATGGTATACGAGTGTGTTTCGCATACTCACAAACATCACAATGAAAAGACTAAATATCAAATCCTTTGAATAAAGAGGGAAACATTAGTTTCAATGTTGGAAAAGACTTGAAAAAAAGGCTTGAGAATTTTATTATTTCTGTACGAAAAATTATAATTCATTCTACTTTATATATACAACTTTCTATTACACTAAATAAGAAAAAAATGACAACTCATTCCCTTAACTTTAGGAATAAATTATTGACCCTGATTTCCTTCACTAAACTTGGAAAGATTATTGACCCTGATTTCCTTAACTAAATTTGGAAAGATTATTAACCCTGATTTTCTTCAGATTATTGATCCTGATTTTCTTCACTAAACTTTTCTAAAATCCTTCTGAGATTACTTATCCAAGATTTCCTACAAAGGGAATAAAATGACATGTTAAATGCAAAATACTAATAAAATGAAACTGAAAGATCCACTTCCAACTTGTGAATAAGTCCAAGGATGCAAGGTGTTAGCTCAAACATGAGAAGATGAGACTATATAGAATAACGGTCCAAGAGCATACCCATAGAACACATGTTCACATGAATATCATGCTGAGATACCAAAGTAGAGGAGGTCTGATTAATGAAATCCAAACCATCTAGATCTGAAATTTGACTAAGATCTGTCCGTCAAAAGACTTGTGCATTAAATTTTGTGCACAGGAATAAATTTATATCTCAAGTTGAAGAAATGCTCATTATGGATGAAAATCTTCAAGCTTCAATGTAGAAGTTGAAAAGAAGGTAGAGGAAGTAGGAACAGAACCAACATTAGAAAGAAAACCATCCATTCATCATCAATATCTTGGAGATGGCCTCACCCCTCCATATTTTCATCATAATTATTTAAATTCTTTTTCTAAGAAGATAGTAAAATATAAATAATTGACTTTATTTAACTAATCCTGACCATTAAACCAAACATATGACCAAAGAAAATTAATAGGAGTTTTGTGCCCCTGATTTCATTTTGTCTCTTTTAGGCCATGATTATTTGGTATAAATTAGCCCATTCAGCACATCTAACAATCCAAAAGATGGGTTTCACAAAGCCAACGCAAATACATATACAATTTGGATGATCAAATCATATAACCAGAGCCCCCAAAAGCCATACATGTAATTAAATGGAAAAATGTGGGAATCAAAATTTGGCTCTAAACCTGAAAACACATTAACATCCACTAAATCAACAATATCATGCTCCAACAAGGGCAAAAAGTGACTCTCAAAAGCCAAAATGATCCCTCCGAACATGTAAACGTACATATGTCAAGCATGCAACATAGCTTGACTATTTTTTAATTAAAAGTTGATGATAATTGGTCATATATGTCCAACATGTAATATAGATTTACTTGGTAATTAAGGTTTGCCAAATTGAATCGACACCTGATACCAATCAGTCACAAGTTCAGCATGGTACCATCATGTACCATACCAAACCACAGCAAACTGAGGAAGGAGAGAGAAGAAAGGAAGATAGGGAGTGAACTTACCTTTGACGGATGATGGACAACAATAACTTCCCGAAGACAAAAGATAGAGAGTTACGTCTTTCGAGTTCCATCTTCCTTTCCTCTCTCTCCTTCAACAAATGACAACAGATGAGAACCGAGGATGACCTTTTACGTACCAATAGCTTGGCGGAATGGGATTTCTTTGTGACAGATGATCGGATCTAAGGTTGCTTTGTTATAGATGAAACGAGACAGAAAGAGTGAAGATAGGGTCTCATTTCATAGGAGAGGCTTCGAGAAGCTTCAGCAAAGAATTTTTTTTATTAGATCGTTGTTTAAATGGATTGAACTCGAACCGTTAGTGAGGTTTTTTTTTTAATGAATTGTTGTTTAAATGGATTGAACCCAAACCCAATAAGTCGTAACGAACCATTTCAAAGGGCTAAACCGTTTCAATTTTCAGCCGATATGATCCGGTTCATAAGTATGAAGTTGGGACTGGTAACTTAACTATGAAAAATAATAGAACATAAAATTGATGTCTTTAAAATGCTGGAGAAGCCCTAGATAATGAATTAAAGTTTGTTTTTTAAAGCAGTTCCTACATCCTTTTTTTGATTCAGATTTTGTGGCATTACTAATTCAAGGAAACATAAGTGACATGAATTTTCAACATGCAAGCATGGTAGGCAGAACCATGCCAAACTGATCGGTATGGTTCATTGTTGGGCTTGAATTCAGTACGGACCCTAAACCAGTCGAAACCATGCCAAACTGCCTAAGTTGCTCTAGTTAGGATGGTTTCTAGGTCAGGGGTGGGTTGGATGACGTACGAGCTCACATCCTCTCTCCTCTCTCATACTTTCATTCAAAATCATTTAAATAAATATCACCATCTCTTCTCTCTCCTCTTTCTTTTCCATTTTCTTAAGATTTCTAATAAAAATAAGAAAATGCTCCCCATTTGAATTAAACAAAAATATCAAAAAAATTAAACTTTTAAGAATAAAAGGATAACTCTTCCTCTCAAGAATAAATTTGAAGAATTTCAAGAAATCATGTTTCAGCAAATATCAAGTTAGGATACTTTCACTTCAAATAAAAATTCTAAAAATTGATTTAACTTAGAAATAATGAAAAAACCAAAATACTAGAAAAAATTATCTTAAAATTTAATTTATATGATTTTAGCCAACATTTGTTCAAACTTACAGGATTTTCAAACTTAAGCAAGATCACAATAACAGTAAACCTTATACTGACTTATGCTGATTTAATCTTTAGCTCATCAAAACAATAGAATTAACCTTACCATAAAATTTTAAGGTTAAAATATATTTCTTAGGGTTTAAATTATAATGTCACTGGACTAAAGGTATTTTTCTTAATGGAAAGACCTTCGGTCAAATGACACATCATAGTGTGAATCATAAGAAATACATTTTAACCTTAGAATTTTATAGTAGATTTAATTTTATTATTTTGATAAGCTATAAATCAAGTCGGTATAAGTCAGCGTGAGATTTTTACTGTCATTGTAATATTGTCTAAGTCTGGAAACCTGTAAGTTTGGCCAAATATTAACCAAAGCGTTATAAATTATATTTTAAGATTTTTTTTGGTATTTTATTTTCTCATCAATTGACTTTCTAAAATATTTATTTGGAGTTAAAATACCCTAACTTAATATTTGCTAAAAAAGTTTTTCCTAAAATTCTTTAAATTTGTTCTTAATATGAGGAATTGATTTTTTATTCTTAAAGAATCTAATTTTTCTGATATTTTTATTGAATTCCAAAGGAAGGTATTCTCCTATTTTCATAAGAAATCTTAAGTAAATAAATATTTATTTAAATGATTTTCAACAGAAATAAAAGCTATAAAAGAGAATGAGAGCTCATGGGAGGTCTCAGTCTTGTATACCACATAAAAAAGGAAAAAATAATAAATAATTGCAAAACATTGTGAATTGACCTGAACCAAACCAGTCTAGTATCGATTTTGTACCGGTTAGTGGTTCAACAAACCTTGTACACACAAAAAAACATAATAGCAAATGCCAGCGAATAAATCAATAAAATCTAGATAATTATGGCTATCTATTTCCAGAAAAAGTAATAATAGTTATAGTAATAATCACGATGACCTTTTTCCCAACAAGCACCAATACAATGTTGGCATCAAATTTATATTAAAGGCAATTCCCTATAATAATTCCTTCCTATGATCTCTTGGAGATGTTGATTACCTGTAATCAACAGTAAGAAGACTTTTCTTATTTTTTTGTCCCAGTTTCTCCTTCAACAGTGACATAACCTGCATTATGACATCAAGAAAAAATATAGAAGCAGTTTCTCAATGCGCAAATGTTGTCACAACTACAGGAAGGAATGAGAATCTTTTGACAGTTCACAATCCTATCATCAAAGCCACATCTAATTCTTTGTTTGTCAAAAATTCAATTGCAATGCAGTGAGAACAATACAAATAGTTGTAATGTCATGATCAGCAGAGAACATCATCAACCAAATTAAAAGAAGTCATATGACAATGTTTCTCAAGGAATTGAAATCAAGGTGGCTATTGTAAAAGAATGTGGATTTCTAATCATGTTTTATTACACTTCATTCTTCCTTGCACTATCTGTTGATTGGGTTGTTGCGGATAGATTTGCATATTCAGCCTTGACTACATAATTTTGACCCACAAGTGGTAATAGCGTGTGCAACCATACCAATCATAGGCCACCTGTAATATCCTACAGCGATTAAGAATTCATCAGAAACATTTGCATCATCAAAACTAGAAAGAAGTCAAACTTCTAATGTTCCTAAGAGAATAGTCTTCATCTTATGGCTCAATGTTCTTCCTCATGTAATCATGTCATCTCCTAAGCTATCTATGCTGAATCTTATCTATCTATTCTAAGTCAGAGCCATTGTTTGTTATCTCATAAATTAGTTTCATAGGTTATTGGCTAAAGCACTCCCAATCACAAGACCAGATGTCACAAGGTCATTCTTGCATGAATCAAATTTAACTAAGTGCATATGCGAGAACAGGTGGTTCATGCAGACTCCAGTGTCTGAAGTTGATCCTACTCACTCTTGTTTTACCATATCCTTGTCTTCCTTGGTGTTCATATGTAAAATTCCAAGCGTCCAATGAGTCACTTGTATACTAGTAAATTGGCAATAGCATTGTTAATAATTGTTGCCATCCAAATCACTGTTCTTCAAAGATCTAAAGATTTGGTTGATTTGACACAAGGTTGGATGGCTCCACAATTTGAACTGGAGAACTTGTCAGGTTGACTTGATAGTCACTATATTAATGGGACTGCCATATAGAATGTCATATGGTGGCATGCACAAGAACCCTTGTGTCAAGCCTTTTTTTTTGTTGTAGTTGCATAGGGAATTTTAGTTAGAAAAACACCTCACAACCACTATCCAACAAAGAAACTCCTAGAGACAAAATACATGTTTGTCAATCTAATATTCAAATTTCAGGAGTTGCCTAGTTTAGGAGGATTTCTAACTTCAACTAATCAAATTCTAGACATATTTGATAATACCTTATGAAGAGTCATCCAAAATTGCCTAAGATCTTTAAATTCTTGATTGCCAAAATCAAGAGTTGGTATAGTTCAAGATAAAGGATTTGAAAAATCTTTTTTAATATTCAAAAGAAAAGGCTTTAACCAGTGCCAAATCAACACCCAAAGTCTGTACTAGTCTAGCATAGTACTTCTGGCAGGCACTTGAAACCTAGGGTATAGTGTGAAGAGAATATCTTAATTTATTAAGAAAGCAATACAATGGAGTATTTATGTCATGAATTAGAAGTGCAGTTTGCTTCTAATTAGATATTAAAGTACCATATGCATTGTACCTATGCTGGTCGGGCACGGTATGTAGCATGTCATGCAGAGTTGTTCCAGTCGCATGGATAGCCACATGCAAAGGCTCATGACAAACAAATGCCTTTGACAGCCCACAACAGTCTGTCTCAGTGCATGCCCACCAGCATGCACCAGCACAACACAAGATATGGGGGTATTTACCCAAGCACTATGCCCATACCTTACTTGCATAATACATACCATATAATAAACCATGCTTTTAATGAAGAAATCCATCAGACTTCATGCTCCAAAAGCAGAATGAAGTGGTATAACAAAAGCACACCGTCAAATGGTGAGGTTGTCAGAAGCTTAAATACAGAATACAAATATATTTGACTAATCTTGCCAACAATATGCTCAATAGTGCCATGAACAGTGTACAAACTATGAAACAAATGCATCTTTATGTGCGTGCATGTGTGCGGGCACGCGTGTGTGCATGCATGTGTGTTCTATTGGTGTTTTCTTCCTTGTATTTTGCACACAAGTTAGCACAATGTGAGATAAGCTAGCTGCTTAATGATTTAGTTAATACATGCCAAGGGATACATATGTAAAAAAAAATCCAGTATACAGCAACAGTACTCATTTGAAAAGAAATATATATAAAGAATAGAACATTAAGAATTAGTGACATATAATACATTTAAGCATAGAAGTTTTCATTTATGTATGCATGTGTGTCGATGTGCTTCACATCTCATCTAATGGCTCGGGCAGAAATTTGCACCTCATCATCATACAATATATTTGTTATCCAACCTTCTTCTTTAAGCCTTTCAACCTGGAAAACTCCTTTGTTGATAAATTCCTCAATTTCTTCTCTGGTCTTTCCTGAAACAGAAGAAACTAAGCATCCTAGGAACCTAGCTCCAAAACTGAATAAGATTTTAATAATTGGATAAGATAAACAAAAAAACCTTGGGTTGAAGAAATTGTATCCAGCCAATTTCCATAAATATTATCAAGCAATGAAGTCAGCATTTCACCAACTTCTTTTGACATGCTTTTACGTGAGAGTTGGTCTCCAGCACTTTTATATTTACCAATACGCTGTATTTGTGGTTCGACTCCTACTTTCTCTAGAACCCCTGCAAAAGTAAGTGTTCATTTCAATCAAATTAGAAAATTGAATTCATGTTTAATCTGAAGGCAGAATGATACTCAACTAGATGCAAATTTAAGATTAAGACTATTGTTAGTATTACATAAACAGCAACCTCATAAATTGGACAGAGTAGCCAATTCAGTTTATAAATGTAGACAGATCATAGTTGCTTGCAAATTAACATAGGTACGAACATGATGAACATGAATGTTTTTTTCATTTTATATTCACCCACTGAATTTTTCACATTATCTAACTATATATTATTTTAATCATTTGATCTTTCATAGTGAGCATAAAACTAGTAGGCAATATAGCAGAAGATTTAGTCTCTTCTAAGAGAAGGCAAGCACTGTTAATCTTTGCTGAATTGCAACCATTTGAGGTAGTAGAACCTAGCAAAGGCACCAAACAGCCACAACTCGAAGCCCCAAACCAGGAGACATTGTATAAAATGAAGAAAAGAAACCAATCCCTATTAAACAGGAAGGAACAAAACTGAAAAATCTGCTATCTAGACAGGCAAACCAGTCGCATAATTTTATTTTTAATAATAGCTACATGGGTTTCCTATGGCTTTTGTTCACAAGCACCTTCTGGATGTGACACCAAGCCATCTGTTTCTAAAAATGTTAGAATATCTTTATCCACCCATAGTCCTTGAGAAAATAAAAATAAATTAACGAAAAAAGAGTTTCCATCATCTCCATTGAATTGCCTAGAATGTGACTAAAAGGAACATTATTGGGCTTTAGGAGATAATAGGTGGATTTGATAAAGAAAGGAACCTTGTATGAACCATGTCAAGTCATTAGTTAAATTCCTTTAGTTATGCCCATAGTCACATTCCAAGCTAGAAATAAGTGTGGAAGAGGTGGAAAGAGTGCCTACAATAAGCATGTGAAGCGTGACAAGAAAATAATAAGTGAACATTAGAAATCTCTGTTAAAGACAAGTTAACTCAGAGCGCACAACTTTTTTATTTTAACTCTTGCCAATAAAAACAGAAACTCACAATTATAATTTTGACCCACCTATTTTATTAAAAATGCAAGCTTTATCCAGAGGAGCAGGTAGAGGAAGTATTATGAGAAACATAAGATGGAAAAAAAAAAGGAGAAAAGCTAGACATAAGCAAACGTGCAAGAAGAGACTATCTACCTGTAGGTTCACTAAATAGAGTTTCCAATAGCTACAGAAAGATAACCCACTTGGGAACTTTTCTCGAGTGGCAGTAGAAGCCCAATTAAACTTATATGTCAACTAACAAAAGTTTTTTTTTTATTTTTTTCCTTCCCCACCTACCTCAGCTACCATTAGGCATAAATAAAGAAGATATTACAAGACTAAAATCTACTGAAATCAATGCATATAGCAAGACACTAATTTCCTGAACTGCAGTTGAAAGCCAATGAAGGCAAGTAAATAAAGCAGCATTGAAGTAATATATCATGGTAGTGTTTTCAGACCCATGTGAGGGACAGGAAAAAGACATGGAACCTAGTACCAAAGTAGACAAGATGCATTCCGTTTGTCGTTTCTCTTTGTCAATTGGACAAGTTGCATTTGTCTTTGCATTAATCAGAGGTGGAAACTCCTGAGATGCCTCAAAGAGATTGCTGAAACCACCACATGGAATGGAGAAGAGAGAACCAGCACTGCATGTTGAGAAGCAGTGACAAAAGTATATAAAATAGGAGCTACTGTCAGCTGGTTTATACAGAGAAAGAAGTCGACATCTATTAGCTTTTAATATACCAGTTATCGTGTAAAGTGAGCCTTTACAGGTTGGAAAAGGTCTCCAACAGGTTAATTCCCTAACAAAAACACCACATGCCAGTCCCACAGTGCAAGTAGGTAGTTAATCTACAAGCATGTCTAGGTGTAGCATTCCTCCAATGGAAAACATGAAAGGACATATTAATCAGTAATAGAATTTTAAGAGGTGCGATCTTAACAGATCTTAATATCTACAAAAGGGTTGTCCTTAAATCATTGTTTAAAAACTTGTTTGACTGCGCTCCTTGCATATTGTACTAAATTCTTCATCTTGTTGTTCATGAAATATTCTTCCTCTGTTTATAAATTACCATCCAGAAAAATGAGCACCATTAAATTACCAACCACATCTCTGAAGAGCAGCAGAGATCTCTGAACAATTGGAATGCATGAAGACAATTAAAACAATTGAAAGAATTATATATTTGAAAGAAAAAAGGATATGAATTTAAACAGTTCTCAATAAACAGAGTGACACATTAGATTGTATCAGTAAATAAATTGTAATGCAGTTTTTTTTTTAAACCAAAATTCCTTCTCACCAATCCGTTTTTTGTATCTAGTATGTTATTTCTTAATGGAATTATGTTTATAACCACTTTTTGATTCAGCATGACATTGTGCACATTAAAAAGACATATTTGCCAATGTCCTTCTATCATCCCAAAATGAAAATTATTTTGTGCAGTTACGCACAAGCATAAAAGGCAAGCTGGACATAAATGAAAAGAATGCATTTACCCAGAAAAGAAAGAATGAAAAAATTAATGACAATAAGAAACCTACAGAAGTATAATTATTGTCCACTGCATTTAACATATTTTTGTAGCACAAGCTGGACAAGCTCAATAAACTTACCCCCAAGGAATGATGATTGAACTACCAAACCAAACAATGCAACATAAGCACTAGGTGGGACGAACAGCTCTCCACAAGCACATCCAAGATAATACTCTTTCTCTCCACATACAGGAACATAACTTACAATGAACTTTCCTACAAAGTTTATAAAATGGAACAGATCAGCATAAAAAGGAAAACAGGAAGCAAAATAACCAGGTAAGAATAATATCAACTCACAATCTCATAGTTTTATAAGGACATAATTAATTTCACCAATAATATCTATGACTACATAAAGAACTATAAGAAATAAAAAAGTCTTCTTTTGGGAAGGAAAAGAAAGTGAAAGAAAACAAAACAACATGGCACAACTGCACCAAAGAATGTGTAACTATGTAACAAAACATGGCCAAAACATGTGTAATTTTGTATACCTACGGCTCAGGCCTTGAAGTCAATACTATTTTCCATGTGGATCAGCACTTCAGTGGATAGTTTGTTCTGACCAAATAATCATAGCATCCACTACCGAACCAGCACATTCTTTCTGACTCTCACCAAAAAAAATACATGAAATAGAGCCTTAATTATGAAGCAGTCTTTGAATTTAAACAACTTAATCAGTCAAAACCAATCAAATTATCCTTGCGATTGCATTGATAATATAAATCATCCTAACATGTCGGTCATCATAGTGACCTCTTTCAACCATTGATGTTCCCAGATCTTGAACAATTATATCAGCATGAGGTACCAGGTAGACTAACTTCACAACAGAGTGCATACTACGGGTTCTTTCTTTCTTTCTTGACACTTGAAGAGGGCTTTCCAACAATGCCCCATAATTGTTGACTCTTCATTGGGTCCTGGGTACTAGTAGCCTTCAACAAACAGCTAGCAAATATTTTCCACGATTACTAGACTGTTAAGATTTTGGGGCTGGCATTAAGGATATTCCCTAAACATCTGCCAACCTAAGAAGGCCACCTACATATGCATTGTTTCAGCTTGATATTTTTTAAGATAATTTTCTTATGTGCTGCAATTTGAGTATGTTCTTAAGTAATGTTGATTCTAACCCATTTTTCATTTTACATTCTTTCATAATTTTCATCAAGCTTCTTCAGTTCCAGGCAAAAAATCTACTTTCTTATTTATGCAAGGCAATTTTAGAAGTTGCCTACAATAGATGTCAGGGTCTTCAGGACTGCAAGCACTTCTATTGCTTGCAGTCCAGAACTTGATCACAGAAAAGCCTACAACAAAATTTGAAATTAGGGGCAAAAGACATTCAGTAAGAATCTTCTTTGGAGTTTCTTACACACAGAAGGTTTAGCTGAATCAAAACCAAGGGTTTCTTAAGTCTTAATTAAACAATCCAATACAAACATACAAACAGATTTGATCAAATAATGCACATATATCTCTATGGCTAACAATCTGATCTATTCATAATAAAGAAGAAATTGAGAAAAACAATAGAAGAGGAAGTTTAAGACAGATAACAGGGGAATAAATAGTAGGAAATAAAGGAAAAAAGATAACAAGTTAAGAGAATAATAGATGAACAAGAGAAAAAGAGAGTAGGGAGAGAGGACCAAACAAAATCCATAAAAAGCAATTCAATAATCTTTACAAATTCATCGTTTTACATAAACCCAAAGTTATAGATTTTGAAATAGTAAATACTTTGCCTGTTATCCAAAAAAGGACTCTTCCACTTATCAATTGTGACCCTGCACTCGTTTCACATAGATTAATTTCATAAAAGACTAGTAATTAATCTGAAATTCTGATATATCCAAACTTCCCAAATAACAATTAAAAATTAACTGACTCAACTCAACTTGACTCAACTCATCTAAGCCTTTTCCCAACTACATGGGGTCGGTTGCATGAATATGCTTCCTTCACTCTGCTCTATTCAGAAAATTTATCTAATCTATAATATAATTAAACTAAAACTCTTACACACCAATATTAACCAAAACAGCACTCTAAAATTAACTCTAAAAGGGCCAAGAAAAATATTCAAAATATAATAAATATTTTCTGTCCTCCATCACTTATCCCATAATCAATAGGACACACTACACAAGTTAGATCCGACTGTATCTCCAAAGTTGTCGCTCTCTACATAAATAAGCAGAGTCACAGACCAGAAGAAATGATCTTGTAAATTATTTCTGGTTTTACCATGAAAGTCACATTTCAAAAAGAAGGGGGAAAAGAAAAAAACATGATAGCAAGATATAGATGAGTTACTTCATCAATATGTGACAATGTAAGAATAAAAATACGTACATATAAACTATCAGCAATTGATTTTAATTTGGTCAATAAATTGAGTGCCTACTACACACATTTTGCGATCAACAAAGGTGGAACATAGCAAGCTGACAAATGTTAAAAAACAACATTATTACACATCTACCTGACTTCTTGAAATCCACTATATGCCTTCGTATTTCATCAAGTTTGCCCCATCCACAGCTAAGAGGTTCTATTTGAAGATATATACCAGATATGCGAGGATCATATGCTGCCTTAATAAAATTTTCACAAATTTGAGGTAGGGATAACCCAGAAGCAAAGCGGCTCTTCAGCTGATCACTTATCTGCATCAGAATGAACAAATGCAATAATTACGATGCATTCAAGTATTCTGTGCTGCATTCCTTTTTTCATGGTTACCATTTCCTAATGGTTTTAATGGCCCCAATGCAGCTCATCTATGAATTATGGATGTTAGATACTAATGAAGGTCATCAAACATGGTTTTTTTCTCTCTCTTTTTTTTTTATTTAAGGTTATCAAGCATTAAGTAATTGAAGAGAAATGTCTGATCAGTACGAGATTTCCTCGCTGTCAGACTCAGAGACTCTGATACGCACTTCAATTCCTCCGTAAAACCCCTAACCATCAAGAATCCGAGCAACTGAAATTTGACTATATCTTAACAGAATAGAAGGGCTAAATTAACAGAGAGAAGTGGGTTTGCAAAAGAAGAACGTCCAATCCAATACAATTCAACCTGGCCGCGGAGTTTCATGGAGAGCACGCTGCCCTTCTTGACGCGCTCCCAGGGGAAAGCGAACAGCATCCGGAGCTTCACGACAAAGTTCTTCCACCACCCGAAATCATCCATCTCGAACTCTCCAGCGGGAAGGCCTCCATCCGAGCCCGCCTTTTCCACCAAAGCCCCATCATCAGACCCGGAAGCGGCGGCATTCGGAGGAGAAGGCAGCGGGGCTCCGTCGTCTTCTCCCGCGGCCTTGGACTCCTCCTTGCCTTCGTTGTCGGTTCTTGCGGCGGAGGAGGACTCGAGGGCTCGAACGGGGAAGGTCCGGACGTGGGCGGGGAAAGAGTAGCAGCAGAGGGAAGGAAGGCGAGAGGATAAGGGAGGAAGGGAGGGGGAGAGATGGAGAAGAGAGGAGAGAGGGGTTTGGAGGGGGAGGAGGAGAAGACGAGGGTGGAGGGGTTCCTCCGGCCGCTGCTGTGGTTGAGAGCGCGAAGCCGGCCATGAGGCGGTTTCAGAAGAAGGGTCTTCGACATTTCTTAGTAGTTGGATGGAAGCACGCGCGCTCTCCCTCCCGCGGTCTCGGTGAGCGAGGGAGGAAGAGGGGGCGATAGGAGCGATAAGAGGGACCGGAGGCGCCGAAGCTTGCAAAAGCGATGGCAAAGGTTGCTCTTTAGCCACGTTATCGCGGATTCGGTCCTCGCTTGGGACCAGGATCCGGTGGATTGGGCTCCGGAGTCCGGGTGGGGGGTTGATCAATCTATATCCTGACTCAAATGGTGCGCGGTACGTGTTGATTCTAAATTCAAAATAATGGCGGATTTTCGATTGCTATTGTAAAATATTAATAATGAAATCCATCATCTCATATGATTTTAAATACTCAAATGCAAATTAACTTATAGCAAGTAAAATTGAATTGTAAACTTTTCAAATTCATTTTTTAATCAATGTCAAATTATTTTAGAATATTACAAATAATTTAACTCTAAATGCATGCAATGTAGGCCATGGTTTTGTAGCTGACTCGTTAGTGAATTCTTCATAAACAAGCATGGAAAATTATGGTTTACCTTTGAGGATGCAAGCTTATCAAACACATAAAATTCTTTTGCAGCATGTCTTTTGTAGAAGAGTCAAAGATATTTTTAGATAATTTTGGTATATTTAGTAAAAGTTTTAAAGTTGAATTTTGACTCCTCTAAAAGCCAAAATAAAGTCTAATAGGGAAATACTGTAATTTAAAGTTTTTGAGTAAAAAACTAAAAAGCCATTTTCATTGTATTTGAAGATCATAGTTTGAAATACAAAAAAAAAAAATTATATATATTTAATATTATATGATATATATATGATATTTAGTATAATATGATATTATTATAATTGCAGTATAATTATGTATATAAGATAATATTATCATACTAAAATACTATATCATACTATGATATTATTATACTATAATAATGCTACAAAAATTGTATTTTATAGGATATATAAAAATTACTATTTATTAATTATTAAAAAATAATAAATTATAATTATTTTTGATATAAATAGTTAACCAATCGAAAGCACTTTACAATATTCTTTTCTATCATTTCATGTTAATAAAGCTACTTTCTTGGTTTGATTATCAATAAGTGTTAAATTTTATATAACATATCAAAAATTAGTTATTAAATAGTAAATAATTTTTATTAAAAATTTTACTAATGCAAGCTCAAAGCTCTATATATATATAAAATTTATGCAGAAATTATACATGTTATGGTATTGATAAGAGCTATCAAACATTATAAAAGGTAACACACACCTTGGAAAAATAAATAGAAAAAGGAAAGAGAGAATAAATATCTGACAAGAAGCTTAATATAGTTGGAAGAAAGAAGTTAAAAAGGAGTCACAAATTAAGAAAGCCATTCACCTTGTATTCTATTTTTTTTCCCAGAATGAGTTGAACGTGTCCCATACTCAAAAATTCCATGCAAAATTATAAAAGATAATATTAAGTGGTTGGCTTTAGACTTTTTTTTTTTTTTTTGAAATTAAGTGAATAGTTGTTATAATTTAATTATGAAGAATATAGCAAGGATCATTCAATTAAGAAAAAAATTGAGAATAATAGATGAATTCATCTATCATCCGTGACTAAAGTCAACTTATCATTACAAACACAAATTAAAAATAGTTTAGCAATAATCAAAAGAGGAGAAAGGTTCCACTTTAGAATAGATTATGTATATCTAGTCAATTTTTTTACAACAACTATATGGAACAATCTAAATAAAGCCTTTTTTTTAAAAAAAAGAAGAATGATCCAGCTGCTAATTCTCTTTGTTCATTCATGGAAATTAGATATAGAGACAAACACAATACAATATGAATATAACTTGTGCTTATATGCATACCATAACTATTGATGAATATGAGATATATATTTATTTAATAATAATTGGTTTGATTTTAAACTTTTCTTGCATGGACAACACATATCCTACCTTGCCAACTATGCCTAGCAACTTTTGAGTTTCAATATCTTTATTTGAAATGATAGGATACTTATTGGCTATCATTAGGTTTAATTTTAAGAAATTAAGCTTGTGAAAGTGACTTTTCTGACTTTCCTTTTTCATTATTAGTCATGGTACTGGTAGAGTCAATTAAAACAACGAAGATTGAGCAAGAGCAGAAAGAAAAGAATAGAAATATACAACAAGGAAAAAGGAGGTTTGGAGGAGGATAGGAGCGTGGAGAAGCTTCCTTCAACTATATGGTTGAAGGTACCTTTGATATTTCTTTGCTTATTCTCAAGAAGAGAGGGAGAAGAGATTAGGACTTCATTGCTAAAGTTAGAGAATGACAAAAGAGATTTGTTTTATTACTATGTTATTAAGAAAAAATTGTTAAAGCTTGTTTGGTAATAATCAGAACTCTACCCAGTTTGTAGGAGTTGTTTTTTAAATCGGTATCTTTTGATACTAGTTTAACAGGAGTTAGGACTGGGGTGAAACGTAATTATTTTACAAATATAATGTAAAAGGGTAAAACATAGCTTTGATATTTCTTTGCTTATTCTCAAGAAGAGAGGGGAAGAGATTAGGACTCATTGCTAAAGTTAGAGAATGACAAAAGAGATTTGTTTTTTTACTATGTTATTAAGAAAAAATTGTTAAAGCTTGTTTGGTAATAATCAGAACTCTACCCAGTTTGTA
This sequence comes from Calamus simplicifolius, assembly GCA_900491605.1. Classification (NCBI taxonomy): domain Eukaryota; kingdom Viridiplantae; phylum Streptophyta; class Magnoliopsida; order Arecales; family Arecaceae; genus Calamus; species Calamus simplicifolius. Next base: position 163,107 of record UESW01002368.1, on the reverse strand, counting down.
GGAGCTGTTTTTTAAATCGGTGTCTTTTGATACTAGTTTAACAGGAGTTAGGACTGGGGTGAAACGTAATTATTTTACAAATATAATGTAAAAGGGTAAAACATTATTTGAAATGGCGTTTTTAACTTTAACCTTATTTCGGCAAAATCGTTGTGTTTCATCCCATTCCATTCTTGTTAAACTGGTGCCAAAAGACACCGGTTTAAAAAATAGCTCCAGTTTCTGAGTCGCTTTTCAAACCGGTGCCTTTTGGCACCGGTTTAAAAGAAGGGGATGTGAACGAAAGTTATTGTAGGAATAGTGTTAAAAAAAACCGTCATTTCAAATGACGTTTTTCACTTCCACATCATTACCCAGCGGGGTTGCTGACGGGACAAGTAGAAATCGTCACTTAGAGTGGCAATTTCATTTTGATTGAAATCGCCACTTGAAGTGGTAATTTTTTTCCTAAAATCCCCACTTCATGTGGCGATTTTCACAGAGCTGCGAGCCTCGGTTTGTTCCGGCCTTTTACTTTCCTTTGGGCGAAAAATGCATCTTGAGTATGACCCATTTAGTGCAGCTGGTGTGGCATTACATACGCTAATAATGGCTATGAGAAGGCTCAATTAGCACCTAATCTTCTGACTGAAACTAATTATGCATGCCCAAGCAGTTTCAGTTGCATGTATTCAGTTTCATATGCACAGCAACGAACATCATACTTGATTAAAATAATAGCAAATCTACATGTATTTGTTCCTAATATATGTGAAGGTGACATCTTCATCCATTACTTTCATGTATGTAAACTGAAATCTTGATAGTTAAACAAATTTCACAAATATATGCTTATGGAGATCCTTTAGTTATCCAGATACCACTCTAGTTCTGATATACTTGATTAAATAAAGGCCACAGCAATTTATAAAACTTAAGTATACTTCCTTCTCCTGATGCTTTAGTTAAGTTTATGATAGACTCCCAACCTATTAAACGATGAGGATGTGCATCTTTTAAGGTTATTGAAATTACTTTCTTTGAGAAGTAATAATAGTTATATTCATGTATCTTTCTACGTCAACTCACAAAATTCAACCGAAACTTGATCGAAACTATACCGAAACTCAACCGAAACATGATCGAAACTCAACCAAAACTGTACCGAAACTCACATCACTCAAAATTATATCATCTCACAAGCATCAAATACCATCGCATCAGTAGAATAATACATACTCAAAATTAAAAATATATCTGATACATTAAAAAAAGATATTTTTACAATATTTGGTTTCAGTACAACAACCTGATAACCTAAGTTCCACATCCGCATCTAGGAGTCGACGAATACGTCTAGTCTGTCGCCTATAAGTTACCATCGATGAAGGGCTCTATTACTGACTTGAGATACCCCTTCCTGTGTGGGGATCGTGGTAGGATGGGAAACATCAGGTATATTGGCGTTTCAATGCGATCGGATGACATCCTCACCGATCTCGGTGATATCCGCATCAGCAATGTCATCAATGCAACATGCAGTGTGATCTTGACGGGCAGATGTACCATCTTCGGCATCCCTTCTGTGCGAATACTCGTGTACTAATGGCGATCGCATGCAAGAAGGCGATGGTGTATAATGAAACGATGGATCAAGATCAGCTCGTGTAGACTCTGGCCCCTCCGAGTAAAGTGTCGCTGCAGGTGTGCTCCGAACGTGCTGATGCCCGATGACAGACAATGTACCATAAGCCATCGCCATCGCGCTGCTCAAAATCTATAGCCACTCATCATCCACTAGGGCAACTATAGCCCGCTCGACCTCCATAGTCAACTGTTGAAACCTCTCATGCTGCATATAAATGACAACAAAAATTCATATGAAAACTTATGAAGTTGAAAGAAAAAGATATGAAGTTTTATTTTCAAAATAGTACTAGAAACTCATATGAAGTTTCTTCCCTTTCGTAGCCCCTTGTACTACACTCAGAATGGCCTACACATATTCGGGTGATACTCCTAAACCAGGCCATATAATCAGGTGTGCACGAGACTCCTGCTACTATAGGCTCTCCCATAATAAATGCTGACGTCGTGCATTCCATGTTGCAATATAAGTCTCGTGCACGGCGTCCCATGCAGCATTTGTCCTTCCTCGTCGATCAATCTAATGAAGATGTACCGATGTATAGCATGAACATGGTATAGACTAACGATATCCAAATTAACGAAGCACTCAGTCCAGCAAATGCCACTCGATTACATCAAAATATATCAGCGGGATCTATGCCATCCAAATATCCAAACTGAACAAGCAGCTCAAAGGTAAATAGAGATAACCGCTGACGAGTAAGGATACCATATGAACTGCATAGAAAAAAATTAATTAATCCATAATCAATATCAACTTGAGAAATATCCATCTAATTGAATTCTATATTGCAACATGACATACCCGTTATTCACTATCATCCAACACGTCCAACGGGTCCCTATAAGCACGTAGTGCATGGGTTGAAACATTTTTCAAGTTATATCTTACATACCATCTATACCCCCAAGGTGCACCTAAGTGCCAATCATCATCGGCATCAAAAGGTCTAGCCTCCGGAGTCTCGGTCTCATGGGATGAAAATAAAAAATCGTTCCCATGCCCAAATCTGCATGTTCGGATAATTTAAAATGTTAATTAACAATAAAAATTACCTCAATCTTAGACATAAGAATATAGTGTTTACCTGTAGCAAGGGGAGGTATCCTCCGATGTCTGACTAGATAGGGCTCGTTGCACGACATAATGCTCTATATAAACCAGCTAGTATAGTCGATCCCCAACTAAGAGTAGCGAATGCCTTCAAGTCTTCCAAAAAATGGCACATACATCAACTTCACTAAATTACTAGAGGTAAGAATCACTCCACCAATGATTCAAAGAAGTTGTCCCCTCATGAACTGCTAGACAACCTCTTCATCCGCATCTTCGTCCAAGTGAAGGTCGCGATAGAATTGATCGAAGAATGCTTAACGAAAATGATCTTTCAAAAATGCATCGACAGGAGGTTCTACACCAAATAACCTCTCAAACATAGCCTGTCACTGCTAGATAGTATACCGCGGATCTAACCCAGTAACAGCGGATCCATCAATCCAGAGGCCGCTCAAAATACTGACATCCTGAAGTGTAATGGTCGTCTCACCAAAAGGAAGATCAAATGTGTGGGTCTCTTGCCACCATCTATCAACAGTGCAGAATAAGGCCAACATCAAGTTGAATCTGGCCTATCCGATATAAGCTAAACATACCAACATGATCTAAGTAGTACTACACTTGTGGGTGTGAAATGCCCGATGTCTCTTTCCATATATGCGTGTCATGCCGACGGCATCTGAGCACTGGTAACTCCTGCAAAGTGAGAACATTTTCAATGACACATCAACATTAACATAAATACATGACAACTAATTTAGGACTGTCGATCAATAATACACACCTCGCTCTCAAATATGTTGGTTGATCTATGCAACGTTTGCAAAGTGAGAACACTGCGATCATGAGGCCCTAGATCTAAAACTTATGAGCCATGTCTTGATAATCTAACAAAATAAATTAAAAAAATTAGTAATCAAGGAACAGAAAGGAGCAGCAAGCAATAATAAACATGACAAAGAATTGACTCCCTATTGGATAGCACAAAAAGAAATATTTGAAGTAAGACTTCTCAATTAACTTAACACAATGTATCTCTAATTCAACCATGCATAACTACAAAATAGTGCTTAGTTCCACACCATACCATACTGAATATAATACTAGTGTGTACTTGAATTCACTTTGGAAAAAATAAGAGGATTAACCATGCAATTCATTTGAAACTTTCATATATAATGAACACATCACAGGGTTAATGGGTTTAGTGGCATCTACTTGACCCATCAGCCTGGTCTACCTTTGAGCTGGGGTTTTCCAGATTAAGAACAACTTAAGTCTTGTAAAACCATATTGCACAACACCAAAAGACTGAGCTAAGATGGTGGCATTTGAGTTGAATCTACACAAGTTCTACAATTCCCTTTTACATTCAGCAATGAATTTTGAAAAGGATAATGAATATTTTAAACCGATTATTACAAGTTAAGTGCCAAATGTAAATAGCCAAAGGCGGAATGCTCTCATCCTTTCAACTCTGCAACCTTAATAGACTATGTTGTTAAAGAGAAACTTCTGCAACCTTAATAGACTAAGTTGTGGAGAAGCACCTTGATAAAACTGAGGGCAGAGTCCATGGAGTCCACGCGATCGTCAAGAGAATGTGGCTTGGGCATCCACGAAGTCCATGCTCAAGGAAGAATGGCTTGGCATCCACGGAGTCCACGAAGGGCATCACAGGCGACTCGGGCTAAACGAGGGTAGTCCGACAAATGGGGGTGGAGCACTATCGGCGAGCAGGGGGCTGGGGCACTCGGAGTGAGGCAAGTAGAGCACCGTCGGGCCCCTTGTGGTGGATTAGTGAATGAAATCGCCACTTGGGATGGCGCTTTTCATTCTGAAATCGCCATCTCAAGTGGTGATTTCATTCACTGCTGATACCTCTGAAACATCAGTGAATTGCTGATACAAGACATTAGTGTATTTTCTTCATAAGTTGTTTTTTGCTTGGGAACCACTGTTAAAGAATGACATCAGTGAATAATACAAGACAAACTAAGATGAATGAAAGAACTTATATTGTTATGGAAAATCAATGCAAATATATAATCTAATTCCAAACAAAATCCCCTTATTGTTCACTCCAAGTTGCCCCATAAGTTTGCAAAAAAAAAAAATAACTTTCTGACATTTGGGCCATTCAAGTGCTGCTATTGTATGATATTCGTATGAATTAGCACAACACTGAAGAGGAAAAAAAGATAAATCTGAAACTAATTAATTTAGAAGAAAATAAATGCATCAATAAAATTTAAATCATAAGGAGCTGTTAGATTAGGACAAGTACATCATAGGCACAACAATGCCCAATTTACTTAAGAGTACATAAATTTACGATACTGAAGGTCCAGCAGTTACATTAGGACAACGGAATGACCCATTTGCCTACAAATAGAACATCGACTTGTTCTTCTAGGCTGAACCTCATCCATCTCATTAGGGATCTGGATTGACTTTTGCTTTTCTCTTTTCTTTGGCCTGAGACGATCCCGATCAGGTATGTACGTGAACAGCGTTTGCAACCAGTAGTCTTCGTGTGGTACCAGATTGAACTCCCCACCCCAGACAGTAATGTAGGAGACAATACTATATAGTTCATTAACAAGAGGCATTGAGTCCATGCCAATCTCCTGGCACACTGCTAGGACATGTGTATATGGATATTTATATATTGTCCACTTCTCACATGAACAATATGGTCACTGAGAGATACATTCTGAACGTTGCCTCCACCCCTGAGAGCTTCACTGAACCTCCTTGTCACAACTTCATAAGTGGCTCTTTGCATGTTGTATCTAGTTACTCTGTGCTCATTAGCTTTGAGCTGACCTTCAGCAATCTTAATCGAAATATGAGGAGTGAATAAGTTGTTAGGGTTCTCCTATACATACCTTAAGGCTTATGCGCGTCTCGTATTGAAATACTTAACGAGACAACGAAATGTCATCTGAACACACGCAGTAATTGACACATTTCTAGCTCCCCTCAACACAATTAAAAACCTTCGAGAGATTTGTTGTCAATGTATCATAGCAAAAGCCCCCATCATGTACCAATGTCCACTTCTCCAGCTCCAACTCCGATAGCCAAGTCCAAGCTTCTGCAATGACTGTTTTAATTCTTTCTATCAGAAAGTTAAACTTTCAAAGCTGATATTCGCTCCTTGCTTCCATACTGCTCTTTTCAACTGAACATTTGAGAATCTCGAGTTAAAATTACTGCATACATGTCTCAAACAATATCGATAATAAGCTCTTGGTAGAGCCCATCCAATTTCATTATCAGCTATGGCACTTAGTATACCTAGATGTCGATCAAAAATAAGACAAATGTTATTTCTATCTTTCACAACATGCCTCTTAAGCCTCAGCAAAAACTAGCTCCAACTAGCTGTATACTCTTCATCTACAATTACATAGGCCAGTGAAAATATCCTATTATCAGCATCAATGCATGTCGCAAAGAGCATCTTCCCCATGTACTTTCTATAAAGATGTGTTCCATCAATGAAAATATCGGACGATAATACTGAAACCCCTCAATAGATGGATGAAATGACTACATAATTCATGACCCGTACAGAAGAATTTGCTTCACTGTAGAAATCCCAATAAACAATTGTTCCAGGGTTTGCATTATGTAGTGCAAGCATATATCTAGGAAGCTTTGCATATGACAGTTTCCATTCACCAAATATATCAATCAATGCAATATGACACCGTATAGTAAAATTATTCTGCAATGGTTGCTACAATAGCTTCAATAGTTATACTTGGATCTTTCTTCACAATGTGTCGAACAGCATAGCTAATAACCCGGGAACTAATATATTTGTTATCCCGAGTTAAATTACTAAATAAACAAGAGTGCGGCCCATCATACCTTGTGATCTCAAAAAATCCATAATGTGTCGCATGCAACCTCCATTAACAACTTTGGGTAGTACTTGAAGAGGCACGTTTCAAGTATCAGAATAATTTCTTTGACTCCACCACATTATATGTACGATGCTTCTTGATGTGATATATTTCACATGCTCTCTTAAGTTTATCTTTAGTATTAAACAATAATCCTTTAGCAAACTCAATCATTGATGGATCCCAAAATTGAGAATTAAAGGATAACTCTCTCGGAGTATCCACCATCATGCAAATTCAACTCATTATAAAATTTGGTACTTGTTCATATGCAAAGGCTTGATGATCATATACCTGAGTTGGAATAGGTTCTGGATGACTGTATACATGAATTGAACTAAAGCCAGTGTCATGAACTATATCGTCTCCATATGACTCTTCATCTTCATTTCGCTCTTCATCTGAGTCATCATGTTAGGCCAATAGTCATCATCTATGCTCTCATCGAACTCCATTCCCTGACTATCAATGTTAAACTGATTGTTTACCATATCATCACTCTGCATTGCTGGCATAAATCCTTTAATCATAGAGAAATCCACTAGAGTCCTAACCTGTTCATGCTGCTGGGCTATAGGAGAACTGTCTTGAACATTCTCTATATGCTCTGGAACATCATCCTTGAAAACATATAGTTTAATATACCGATATTCTGAAAACTTCGAGAAAAATGTCTATGTGCTCCACATCATCGTCGTCCTCAATTGGATGAAGCACGTATTTTTGATGCAATATTGGAGATCTCCACATCAATCTGATGATATATCTCTGTACTGAAATTGTTAGAATTGTATGTACCCGATCAACCAACTCAACGAAGCGTGTTCTCGTACTCAATTTCAAACATTTACATGAAGGTTGATTATAATGTATCCCTTCTTGGCCATGTTCATTGATCCATCATAATAGAACAGAACTCTTACCGTTTCCATCTGAAAAAGGTGATCAAAATTTATCTCAGATCAGCTATAAACAACAAAAATTTAAATATGCATATATTTTATTAGCATTTAGCACATATTAGTTTCTAAGAATCATATTGCACATATTAAGATAAAATACTTAATTTCTCATGATGATATCATATCATAGCTAAAATAAAACACCAATATCCTTATGCATCCAGGTGATACAAGAAAATAAAAATATTTTTATGTTTATTTATGCTCTCATATTTTTATCTCTATACATAGACCAAAAAATACAGCAGCTCTATTATATATATTTGGCTCATGTTTTTTTTTATTTTTACCCATAAACAAACACACATCTATGCTTTCTCCTTTGTCAAGAAAATCTCAAACATGCACTTGGTACCAAGAAAAAGAAAAATAAAAAACCTTGGTTGTCAGACAGTTACATGATAGCATATAAAGATCAGTTTGAGGAATGAGGGAATGTGAATCTCTACCTTGAAGAAACTGAGGGCGGAGTCCAAGCGAAGGATCGCGGAGGGTGGTCCGACAAGAGGGGGCAGGGACGGGCGATGGCAATTCTCCGGTCGAAGAAAGTAACGAGAAGGGCGAAGGAGCAGGGGGGCTGGAGTTTTAAGTATTAGACAACCCAAGGGTTTAAGTCCCCGTAGCTCACCTCCGATGAGAGGGGGCAGAGACGGGCGATGGCAATTCTCCGGTCGAAGAAAGTAACGAGAAGAGCAAAGGAGCAGGGGGGCTGGAGTTTTAAGTATCAGACAACCCAAGGGTTTAAGTCCCCGTAGCTCACCCGAGCATTTAAGTCCCCGATCGCTCACTGTCAAGGGATTTCTGAGAAAATCACCACTTGAAACCACTCCCAGTGACGATTTCAGGACTGAAATTGTCATTTCACTTGAAGTGACGATTTCAATCGAAATAAAATCACCACCAAGTGGCGATTTCTACTCGTCCCATCAGCAACCCTGCTTATAGGGCGGAGCCGGAGGTGGTGATGTGGAAGTAAAAATACCATTTGAAATGGGTTTTTCACTTTAACACCATTCCTTCAATAACTTTCGTTTCTACCCCTTCTTTTAAAACCGGAGCCAAAGGTACCGGTTTGAAAAACTACTCTCCAGTTTCTAGCTTTCTATAGTTGAAGTTTGGTACACCTTATAATAAACAATCAGCCAACCTCTTGCCAATGAATTGTTTTGACACTTGATGAGGATAGGATTATAGTGAAATCAAGAAAAAGAGAAAGTGAAAATAATATTAATTAGAAAAAGAAAAAAAAGCACATAAAAATCATAGATGATATTTGTTTGCCTAAAGATGCATAATCGCTAAGATGCCAACTAGCAAATATACTTGCAATCTCTACTTGTAATTAATATAGGTAAATAAAATGTCATATAAGCTATATAATACATAAGGTATAGGATATCCATATTTAAAGAAAAAAAAAAGCTCTACTAATACTAATGGTTTGGTTTCGCATGTGAGTAAAATTATATATAAATTTAGACTCATTTATAACATCCAATGTTTACCTCTTGCCATTAATGATCAATCATTATAGTATAAAATATGAAAAGAATTTAAATTTTAAGAAATGCTAGGGGGACATGCTTTTTACTATATGAAATCCTAAATGCACATGAAATGTGAGAAGGCAGGAATTTGACCAAGCATACTACAAAATTTTTCCTTGGTAAATAAATAGTAAAGAATTTAAATTTTTTTTTTTTTTTTTGCAAATCAAAATTCGAAAACACGAACACCAAAACAAGCATGAACTAGGTTTAGATCTATTTACTCCTTCGAGATCATAACTTTAAAACTTTGGTTAAAAAAATCATTCTCACCCTGTGCACAAACATACATGCTTGTGAAGTTTAACCCTTCCAAATTTGTTAATCTTAATATCACAATTTGAAACTAGTAAGCTTCATGGATGTAATTTCTTTATTTTTCACCATTTTACTCACTTTTATTTAATAGTCTAATTGTGCTTCACCATAAAACTCTAGGTTCTATACGCTTATAGCCTAAAATTAAAAAGATGAAATATTAAAAAAATAGTAAGAGTAGGGTTTTAAATCTATTCCTTTTTCCTTCCTCTGAACACTGAGCGATAGTAAGCTTTCACAATTCTTCTTGCTCAAATAGGCTACAATTTTTCAAAAATAAAGATGGTTAGTAGGAATAGACAGGGAAAAGCTTTAAAGGAAGATCAAAGCTAGTTAAAACCTAAATGAAGAAATAGAAATTCATCAATGGACGAACCACACTTCAATGGAACGATGTGGCATGTGATAGAACTTAAAAATTTATCCTTTTTTTCAAAAAAAAAAAATCTTAATTAGATGTCACATAATTTCTAGTCCTTTGGCAATACCCTCTTAAATTAGAACCTACATCACACTAGGTAACTAAAACTCTTTTCAAAATTCAAACAATTAAAAATCTTTTCAAAAATAGTACTTTGAAGAAGTAAATCACCTGGTCATAATCTTAAACACCGATATAGCCACCAGACAACTTTCAACGACCACATCCTCGATGGTTTACCCAAGCCAGCATACCAAAATAAAAGCCTCCTTCAGCGGACACCACATTACCAGCTGCTCATAGGGGAAAAAAACCAAGCATACCACCACCCGGCAAACCAGATTTAAGGCATGCTTTCTACAAACCCCTATGTGGGGCAGACAATCACTTGGGAGCCAAACCAAACAAGCCAGTTAAGGTTTAAGATGATTATTCATTTGAACTGCAGACAGACTTGCATAACAGCCAGTCTAAGAAAGTAGGAAAGCAATGTCAGAACAGAGACTTCCAACAATAATAACACGAGAGGATATAGCAAACGATACTAAAGCATAAAGACTCCCACAGAAACCGGATGAAAGTATCAAAGCAACCACAAATCCTGACAGACAACAGCCTGAAACCTCAGAATGCTAAAGGCCTAGTAACTGCCAGAGGCATTTACTCATCTTCTGATTCTGATTCAGCATTCTGAAGCCACTCGACAAAAGGTTTCATGTTCTTCAAAACAGGAGAGCTCTTTTTGACACCAGAAAGACCACCTTCATACCACTGCACAATGCATTCCTCCACCAGTACGTCCCCATCATAGAGACACTTTGCAGCTAGAGCCACCTCTTTCACTGCATCAGTACTACCTTTCTCACAGAAGGCCTCAATAGCATGGAGCAGAAGCAATTGGGACCCCTTATCCTGTGCAGCAGCAGCAAGATAATTCTTCTTCTTGGCCACCTCCTTTGCGAACCCTTTCCCCACCCCCTTGAAGAGGGCCTCAAAGAGTGCATTCATTACCTCCTGAGGGGAGCCAGTCACTGAACCCAGAAAGGACCCAAGCTCACTTGGTGTTAACCCCTTGCTCAGTTTACCTTTGATCTCTTTAACCAGCCTGTCATGGGTGCTAGATTTCTCTAATTTTTCTTCAGCTTTCTTCTTTGTGACTTCCTTATCAGTTTCGGTAGTGGAAAGCATGACCATTTCAGCAGTAACTGCATTGAGCTGCTCCTGGATGCGCTGGCGAGCTGCTTCAGCAGAGGTGTCAGTCTGCCACTGGACATCATTGTCATCATCTTCGACCATCTCATTATCACCAGCCTGGCTGCCAGCTGGTGAAGAATGCTCCTCATCAGACCTTGCAGGCTTCTTCTTTGTACCAGCAGCTTTTGCATTTGTCACTTCTTTGGATGATACGGCACCTTTCTTCTTCACTTCTTTCTTCAATTTCTTATGTTCTTCATCAGCAGCTTCACCTTCCTTGAGCCTTTCTTTCTCCGCTCGCCTCATGGCCTTCTTATCTTTGGATCCTTTTTTCTGCTCTGGTGGGTTCTTCAGAATAAAAGTTGTGAGCTTGTCCCTCATGTCCACATCTGATACAAACCCACATGCAGCACATTTGAGGGTGATCATCTGGGACTTGGTGATTATTATTTCAGTTTCAGGATTCCCACATCCATAGCACTGCACGTACTTTTTGATGAAATTCTCAAGCAGCCCAGCTAGTTTAGCAGTGTCATGGGCCCCATTAACAAGTGAAGTACCAATTTTCTCATCAAACTTAGACTGTGCACCAAGCTCGCACCCAAAATATTTTGTGGTGTAGGAGGCAGGCCTTGCCAAAGCCTTTGCAATGTCCACCATGTTCACAACGTTGGTCTTGATTCCATTTCCACGGCCTTCTATTTTAGTTATCATCTTTGGCATCTTGTATCTGTAGAAGGCATCATCACTGTTTGACGCACCAATATTCTGCAAAGCCATACTTGCCTGAGAAACTAGAAATAAAGACTAGAGGCAATCTCAGATGTAGCAAATGCTGGAGCTAGGGACTGATGCAGCAGTGATGATGAGTGACTTGCTTCTTCGCTATGGAACTGATCAGATGCAAGAGGAAAAGGCTGCTCCCAGTTGCAACCTTGAATAAGTTCAGAATCCCGAAATGGCTCGAGATGTATGCAACCAACTCTATCCAAAGAGCATATGTACTTTTTTCTGGATGTAGGGCAGTATTCTCCAAGCAACCCAATTGATCCCAAGTAAATGGAGTCCCGTTCAGACATAAAAGACGCCCTGCACTTCACACCCTCCACTTTGATATGTAAGCAATGTAAGATGCAAAACAGTCTTACTTCTTCAAAAGTCAATATACCCTGAAAAATAAGATCATAAGCCAAAAACAATTAAAAAAGCTATCAAACCAAATAGATTAGGTAAAGCAAATATGAAAACAATGGGTATTACATGACACTATATGCTGAAAAAAAAAAAGAGGACAAAAGATGGCAAAAAATATAGCATAAAAGGATGTAAAACAAACAAATTTGCACAGCTGGACCATAAACTATTAACATAATTCGGCTATTAATGGCCTATCATTAGATCAAACATCATTCAATGACCCCAAATTAGAATCAACCTTGAAAGAAGATGAGATTAAAATAAAATAAAAACATTAACTAATTCATGCAGTTGGACCATCATACTGATTACTAAATCAAGCTATTAAGCAGACAGAAGACCCACATTCATCACCTCGAATTTAGCATCACGGACCATCATACTGATTACTAAATAAAACTATTAAGCAGACAAAGACCCACATTCATCACCTCAAATTTAGCATCATGTGGAAAAGGATCTACAATGATGCAGCAGTCAAAATGGTGAAATAAATCTGTAAGACTAATAACATAATTCAATTATTAATCACCAATCATTAGATCAAATATCATTCAATGACCCCAAATTAGAATCAACCTCAAAAGAAATAGGATTAAAATAAAATAAAACATTAACACTACATCTGGAGGTTTTAATTTACCAAAGCCATAAGCATCTAGCCTTTTCCTAACTATTTGGATTGGCCTTATAGAAATTCATCCACCAAGCATACCTATTTAAAGCCATTTTTGATATTATTCCAAGTTAGGTCTTCATTTCAAATTCATAATGCCATCCTTATTGTAGATCTAACTCTTTAATTTTGTAAAGTTCAGATTTTCCTGGAGGTGCTTGATCTTAAAAGAAATTTCAAAGCTATGAAGCCATTGACAATCATATCCCCACACTATCTGGGCATCTGGATTTGAAGTGTTTACAAGATAGCAATCCATAAAGAAAACCTAACTTATGAGGCATTTATGCCAAATATATATTAGCATATAGTTAATTGTTATATAACAGTAGAAGAACATAAATTAGTTGCCCCACTGTGATTTATAAATTCAACTTTTCTTTGCACAAATTGAACTAGCAATCAAGTAAAACTAGAAATGTTGGACCTAGCTTAGGCTGAGAGGGTATAGCAAATTACAGAAGCATGGTAAAAATTAGAAAAAGGGCAGGTACTTTTTATTAGATGGAAACCATTATTGATAGCAGAAATCTGATAGTTTCCATATAACAACAAAAAACTATGAAAGGGAAATACAAATGTACTTAAATTCAGGCACCAATGAATTGGGTTTAGCTTTAATTTCTGACTTTACATGTTGAGTAATATCAAATTTATTTGGTTTCAACAAGGTTGGAACTAAACGCACTGGAGGCTAACCTGATTAAGGTTTAGGTCTAGATTAGGACTAGATAGGATTACATTGGGATGGCTCTGCAATAACCTAGATTAAATACAAGATACTCAAGCCTCAAGCACTTAAGCAACTGTAGAAAGAAAGTTGTTTCCAGATATTAGTTTTACTGTGTTCCCCTAAAGGCATATATTAGAATCATGCTTATTAAAATAGACTTTTTTGGGAAAAAAATAATAGTCGTTATTGAATGTTACCTTCCATACAATAATTTCTTTAATTTAATTTAAAAAGCCATAAGGCTTTTTTTAAGAACATAAAATGTACCCAAAGTATGCTTGACAAAGTTTTTGTCAAATCATGTAAGACTAACCCCTAACCCCTTGTGAAAGTCTTCTGAGCCAAGCATCAACATAGATTGTGCATTCCCACCTACAGGGTATCATGTCTTGAAAATTATAAAATCATGTGTTGCATGAAACAAACCCATGAGCTGAATTTGAACTAAAATTAGGATCAATCATCTTTTTTTTCAAAAAAAAAACTCTTTCCATCATGTAACAGCCAAGACAGCAGCCCACATAAAGAGGGCTCTCTTCACTTTTCCCTCCACACCACATTGCCTTGTACAGAGGCTACAGGAAGTGAAATAAACAATGTAAATAGATGACTAATTGAATTAGTGCGCTATCCATGTAGGCAACCACCCGCATTGGTGGATAGTAGGGGTTTGGGAAGCTCAAGGAAAGAAACCCCACATGCCCCCCCCCCCCCAAAAAAAAAAAAAAAAAAAAAAAAAACAGAAAAAGAAAAATGAAAAACGAAAAGATAGATGTGAAGGAAAGGAAACATTTTGTGTGCAGGAAGTTGATGTCGATGTTCCTCCAATTTTGGAAAATGTGGGAACAGTAAAAAATATTAAGCCTAACTATCATGCTTAAAAGGCCATCTCAAGGAAAGGTGTGAGATCTTTGATCTAGGGTTGTGGCAGATTTCATATTTGATTAAAAAAAAAAAACAGACACACACACACACATGGGACAAGTTAACTTCAATTCCAACCAAAATAATGGAAATTTTTTTTTTTTTTTTGGAAAAGGAAAGGGAAGGGTGGGGTAGAGAGATCGATAGGGCTGCAACACCAGATAAGAATTTCTTCCTAAGATTCTTTTTCCTTTTTCCCACTTGGGTAACTGCAATGCAACCAAAATCTATGGCAGAAAGAGAAATTGCATGCCAGATGGGCAAATGCACTCAACAAGAGTTCCATATGCAATTTTTCTTTCTTCCCGTCATTAACTTTGCTTAGAAGGGACTTAACATTTAACACAAGGCGCTTTTGTCTAATAAGTTAACAGAAGATCTCTAGGAAAATATTCCAAATGTGAAACTATCACTTTAGTACAGTATGTAAATAGAAAAACAAGTTGAATATATCAACATAAGCAACTACAATGCAGATCCACAAACATAGATTCAAAGACAAAGCTGCAAGAACAGATCACGCGGATCTTGATAATGGTTTTGTCTAAGCATGTTCAATTAAACTTAAGACAAGCACAAGAATGACTAAAATCTCTATTTGATCAAGTCATGCCTGAATGCTTTTCGCTAGCAAATCTAAATAAAGGTGACTTGCTCAATCACAGGCTTGAGTATCATTACACCTTTCCACATAGCGATCCGAGCTCAGGCAGCGTAACGTTGAGCTCAACTCAGCTCATTTGCACTCCTACCAAAAGTATACACATATGGCATCATCCATGAAACAGGGATAAGGAGCCACTGGGTCAAAGTCATCAGCGCACAAAACTTGCATCAAATCAGAAACCTTCACTTTTTTTTTCACCAATCCATATGTACTAGATAAAACAAACTTGAGCACTTCTCCAATTGTCAATAGCATGCATCCTAATAGGATGCAAAAAAAAAAAGCCCACATCTTACACCGACTTGGATTAGACTGATCACCAACCTTAAAATTGTATAAATATCTTCCTTAAAGTTTGTTCATTGTCTACTCTCGCACATTACAAATATCATAAATTTTATCATCATCTACCTTACAGAAAAAGGAAACCAAATAGTAAGGACTGATCACCAGACCTTAAAATTTACAACTCAATATCTTCCTTAAAAGTTTGGTCATTGTCTACTCTCGTACATTACAAATATCACAAGTTTTATCATCATCTACCTTACAGAAATCGGAAACCAAATAGTAAGGAGAACTTATCATAGAACAAGGACACCTAAGATACGAAAAAGAGAATATGAAGGGAAAAAATCAGTAGGAGAAGAGGGGACTGAAATAAAAAAGCAAAATATATTACAGACTACTGAATTAAATTGGAAATAGGTTCAAACAATGCGATCAGGTCCAAAATCTAAACTGGCATATACTAGCAAAAGGATCACAAAACTAAAATTAAATTAAATTATCTACATGTCAAGAATTGGCTAATTTAGACAAGAAGTTCAAGCTTCAAAACATATGACCATAGTCAATATGCATAATCAAACTGATAAACACAAACCCTGTATGTATCGGAACGAGGCTTCTTGGATCACGAGTTCCAACTCGCAAGCTAACCGAATCACAGTAACAATTTAACAAATATTTTTGAATAAAAATAAAAGAATTGGAACTTGACATCTGATTATAAGAAAACTCCAATCTGAAAGATCGATTGACAAATAACAAAAAAAAAGAACGATCGAAGTATAATCAAACGATAATATGTGTGTATATATAATCACATCAAAACAAAATTCTACATAAAGATGAGCACAAGCAATAGACTTAATGAATCAAGAGAAAAACAACTCAATCTCAGAACCAAAATAAAACCTATAAATCCAACACAAGCCAATCAAGTCGCGAATTTCCACTCATCTACGGTCCACTGGCTAAAAGAAAACGATAATCAAGCTATAATCATCCAACAAAAATCAAAAATAAAACAAATAAAAATCAAAACCAATTGCTCAAAAGGCAAACCGATCCAATCTCTACCTTGAATCCTACACTGCTCATCCATCAACTGCAAATAATCCAGGAAATAAACAAAAAAATTATGTACAATGGAGAAACGAGATCGGATCGGCAGGAGTCATATGATCAGAGCAGGCTCTTACCTCAGACGAATCGCCTCCGGAAAAACCTAGACCGCCTTTCTCTCTCTATCTCTCCCTTCTGCCGAAGCTGGGCCAGAATGGAGCACCAGGGAAGAGAGAAGGAATTTATATAGGGGCAAAGGAAGGCCCCCGGAAACCCTAAAAGATCCATCGCCGCGTTATCCCTTGCGTAATTTTAAGAATTGCCAGATCGGCCGTTCATCTCTCCGACGTAAAGCAAATCAAGCCCGTCGGTTTTTGGCGTCGCTTTCACCAGATCGCGATGATAGAGAAACCAAAGGTCGGGAGGGAAAGTATGCCGAATGAGGATCAGGAACCGTCGGCTCTCGTGTAGATTTGATAGCATTTCTGCCGTTAAGATTCGTGCAGTCGCTGCGATATAGCGTCGTGGATGCCCAGATCTGGAGTCCGTTTTGGTGGGCGTTCGCACAACGGATCAATGCGGAGGAGGAAGCGGATTTGAAACGCCACCGATTTTGAAGAATAAAGCAAAAAAACACGCACCTTCCCGCACCCAGAGTCACCCTAAAAGCACCAACCTGGCGGGACCACATAAGTCAGTGCGGGGTGTACGATGGGTTCTTTATGGTGCGATTAGTATTGCCTGGCGGCCTTTTGGCATGATTTGGACGACGCGGAAGTATCCTGCCAAAAAATAAAAAACATCGCCGAGGTGTACCGCTAAGATTTTTCAACGAGATTTTAGACTTACAATGCAAGAAAATATGGAAAGAAAAGTTTGAATCGTCTGAGAGGAGACATGTAATTATGGTGTGGAATGTGGATGCCATGGACCCAATATGATTTGGATTTAATTATTTAATTTTAAAATGCATGAGAGCATAGACCACCCCACTTCAAACCCATGGTGACTTGTTGGGAGCCGAAGGTTTTGGTACCCTCGATTTTTTTATTCTGTGTAGCTTCATGCGATTTGAGCGGCATTTCTTATGTTATCTGGACTTTCATGCCCAAAGATTTTGATTAAGGATGATTATAGGTCGGTCATCTCATGGTGCAGAAGGAGAGTTCATTCGGTCTGCTAATTTGATTCTTACGGATATTTGGTCTATCCTGCGGGAGGTTGATTGCGTCCAGATCCACATATTTATCATGAAGCCAATTCGATGGCGGACTGGATGGCTTTTTCTGTGGCCCAGCATGCTGGTTCGTGATCTGGAGGTCGGACGACCCTGTCCTTCACTGTTGCAGCAAATTGTGTATTCGAATTTTCTGAGTTGATTCGTACTAGACTAGTGTAATTGTTTGTCTATATCAAAAAAAAAAAAAGAGAGAGAAGAGAGATGCATGAACAAGCAAGTAAAAATAAATATTTTTTAATTTTAAAAAACCAATTAATTAGATATGTGGATGATAAATGAGTGAAAACTTTTGTTTTTAACCTCGTGGATGAGAGATAAAAATAAATAGAAGGGCTATGTGCAAATTTTTTTTGAAAACAAATATTTATGAAGAAAAAGCTCAAGATATTTGTCAAAAAATTCTATTCTGAAGCTAAAATGGTAATTTCTCCTATTAAATATAATATAAATAAATAATAGAAGACAACAATTTTTTGAAACAAAATAGGTTTTTTATATATTATATATTAAGTTAGGTAGTGTTTGATATTGGGATAAGGAAGGATATCCCCTGATATCCCTTTTATTCCCAAATGCTATAGCTAGAGGAGATAGGTTTGAAAAAGTTTAACCAGAGGGGATCCCAACTTATTCCCTAGGAAACCCAGAAACAACTAAAGTTATTCACTTATAATTTTAAAAAGATGCTTATTCCCTTCTATCCTCTGGATAAATACTATCTACATTTATCCAGAAATAACTTTTGGATTATCAAATACTACCTTAATGTTTTCGGTTTTAAATAGATTATAAGCATTAACTATTCTTATGCTAAGCACACGCATATAGTTGAGAAAAACTTAGATAAGTTGAGTTGAGAACTATTCTTATACTAAACAAATTTAAAATTTAAACAAGCCAAGACATCCTAATTTTCCACTCAGCTTTGAAATAATTATTTTTGTAAAAATAATGTTCAAGTACAAATAGCAACTTATTGCATTAATCTTTCTTTGTCAAATAATGATCAAAACTTTAATTTTATATGTCGCCATCTAAGGTGGAAGAGATTAAAAGAATTAATCATTAGATACACAGCATGAGAATTTCATTACATTCATAAAAAATCTATCATTACATTATTTTATAAAAAAGGTTATGCTTTTCGAAATTAGGATAGTATAGGAGAGTAACCTGTACCATGGTGATGGTAAAATATCAAAAGCATATGACAAGGACACAAGGTATAATAGGATGATAATAACTATCAAGAATAATTAAATAAATAAGAAAAATTAAAAAAATTATATACAAAAATCTGATTAACTAAAATAAAATGCTTCAGCTTACTTTCTAACTACTTTATTCACTTCAAGAATTGATCCAACCCATTTAGATTAATAAATAATCATGTCCCTTTCATTATCCAAAAGCTTAACATGGTAATCCATCACTGATGTGGCTGATCCAACGTCGTTAAGGTTAACAGAGAAAGTAACTGACGGAGCCCTTGCCTCGGCCTCTGAGGTCCTTTCGGCCTTCGAGGCCCCCTTGGCCTCCGAGGTCCCTTCGGCCCGAGGTCTCCTCAGCCTCGGACCCGGCATTCCCTCGGTCTCAGCCTCAGACTCGACGTTCCCTCAGTCTCGGCTTCGGACCCGGCGCTCCCTCGGTATCGGCCTCGGACCCGGCGTTCCCTCGGTCTCGGTTGGCCTCGGACCCGGCACTCCCTCGGCCTCGGGCCTAGGGGACACCCTAGCTTTGGACCTCATGTCCCACCACCTTGAGCCGCCTGACACACCCATGTGGCCCACCAACCGCCTGTGGCAGCCACGTGGCCCGCTACTTACTGCAACAGCGCGTGGCCACAACCCGTAGCGGCTCACGCCTAACGCGACTAGGCCCCACCTGCCACCTGTAGCGCCACGCCTAGCAGGTGGCTAGCGGGGCAAGACACCTCTGACAGCTCAGTGTCGATTGCGACCTGTCGCTGTTGGCCTTGCCATCCATTCGCTACCGGACAACGGCACCTCGAAATCAACCATCTTCTGGAAGTGGGAAAAGGGACCCTCGAACAGATATAAAAGCCCACACTCACAACGAGGAGGGGAACCGAACTCAAGTTCTCTAGCTATCTTTTCTAATAGTTCTTTTTCCTTAACTGTTCCCAAGTTGCTTACTTGAGCGTTGGAGGGTCCCCACTGGTGCAACCAGTCTCCGGAGACTTTCTTGTAGGAGCTCTTCGAGGATAAGGATCTCCGTTCCCCGACGTTGAAGGGAGGCGACTTGACGTCAACAGATTGGGGCGCTAGGAAGGGGAAGAGATAAAGAAAAGTTTCGAACCAGTCAGCTGCATATTCTTCTCCTTCCCTGAGTACTCAAGAAAATGGTGATGACACGTGCACAAAAGGTTTCCACCAGCCACGCTAGGGGCATCGCCTGGGAGATGACTTGCCGATGGCCGGTCCCCTCGCTCCCCAGGCTGGCGTCCCCACTCGCTATCACCACCGCCGCCGCACCAGCATCAAGATGATCGGATCGCCACCCTCACTATGCAGGTCCAGTCGCTGGTGGCGGTGGTCCAAGTCCTGCAACAACAACCGGCGACTGCGCATCAGCAGCGGGGCCACCCTCATAGTCCTGGGGGTGGTCCAACCCAGCCAGCATTCTTCTCTGGGGAGGTCTCCCGTCCGAGAAGTCCGCCACCGCTGTGCTTCACCCAGGCATCATTGCCAGGAGGCCTCTAAAAGGCCCCGATCTCCTTCTTGCCACGCTAGTGCTTCCCCAAGCGACGGCATGGGAAGGAGGCGGAGCGCACCCGTTTGCACCACTGTCACCCCTCTACGTCCTCAGAGTCTTCAAGGGAGGGGTCTTTCGATGGTCGGATAGCTCGTCGGACCAAGTGCCGGCTGGATGAGTACAACCAGCGGTTGAAGGAGCTCAGTCGCTGGATCACCAACCCACCGAAGGCGACTACGATAGCCGGCCACTGCTGTCCCGCCGTATTATGGAGGAGCCGATCTCAAGCCGGTTCCATCTTCCACAGTTGGACCCGTACGATGGGACCACCGATCCTCTGGACCATCTGGAAAGCTACAAAGTCCTCATGCAGGTCTAGGGAGCAACGAACTCTTTACTCTGCATCGCCTTCCCCGCCACCTTGAGGAAGGCTGCCCGAGCTTGGTACTCCCGCTGCCGCCGTAGAGCATCAACTTCTTCGCCAGCTGGAGAGGGCCTTCTTGGCCCATTTTGATACTTGTCGAAAGATCCTTCGAGTGGCGGATAGCCTATTTTTCGTCCAGCAGAAGAGTGGCGAGTCCCTTGCGGGACTTTGTCACCCGATTCAAAGAGGCTACCCTCGAGGTCTACAACTTCGAGGATTCTGTGGCCACCTTGGCCTTGAAGCGAAGGCTCCGCCCCTCCCGTTTTGCTATTCTCTCAACAAGAAGCCGCCCAGCTCCTACGCCGAACTCCTGAGCCGGGCACAAAAGTACATCCGCGCCGATGAGGCTGATTCCTCCCGACACGAGGCTCATGGAAGTTTTGCAAAGAAGCAGACTCGGTCCGAGCCTGCTGAGGCTCGACCCAGGAGGCCCAAGCCTCCCCACCGACCAAACAACCGTCCTCAGGCTCTTGCCCCCAGGGATGGTCCATTCACTCCCTTGCTCGCTCCGATATCTCACATCATGCTTGAGATCGAGGGCGAGCCGTATCTTCAGCGCCCTCCTTCGTTGAACCCGAAGACCCCCCGCAACAAAAATTTGTGCTGCCACTTCCACCAGGACCACGGCCACAACACCGACAACTGTCGCCAGTTGAAGAAGGCGATAGAGGATCTCATCCAGCGTGGCCACTTGGGGAAGTTCGTTCAGAGGGGCAACCCGAGTGCACCCGATCCGTCGACGCCTCCACCACCAATGGCCAGCATCGACAATGCCTCAACCGAGAAGACGATGGCAATGATCTCCTGGGGGGCAGGCAGCACATCCAAGAGGCCACATGGGGAGGAGGGGTTAGATTCTGCAATTTCCTTTTCTAAAAGGGACCTAGAAGGGGTGGTCAACAAGAATGATGACAGCGTCGTCGTATCTATGACGATCGCTAGGCATCTTATAAAAAGAATTCTAGTTGACAGTGGGAGCTCGGTGGATGTCTTAGTTATGATGTATTTGTTCGGATGAACTTGTCTTCCAGCTCTCTTTGGCCTATCACCACACCCTTAATGGGTTTTATTGGAGACTCTGTGAGAGTTGAGGGGAGATCACTCTCCTCGTCATGGTCGGGACGCCACCGTGTTAGAGCATGGTTTTCATGAATTTTCTTGTGGTCCGGGTTCTCCTTTTCTATAATGCCATCCTCGGAAGACCCGGACTGAACCTTCTGGATGCCGTCATCTCCACCAAAAGGCTACTCGTGAGATTTCCTACCAGCAAAGGAGTCGAGGAGATGCGGGGGGAGCAAAACCCGCTGCCGCTTTGCTACCATATGGCCCCCAGCTCGCAGGGGGAGGTGTTTGCACCTGCACCAGACTCGCTCGACCCTCAAAACTCGAAGAGAAGAGGAGAGCCGGTCGAGCACCTGCTGACCTTCCCTTTGGGGGAGGACCCAGCAAGGACGATCTAGATCGGAGCCTTACTTCCAGAGGAGGCGCGCGACCAGCTTCTCACTTTCCTGCGAGCCAACTCCGACATCTTCGCATGGTCGGTGTCCGACATGCCAAGTATCCCTGAGGAGGTAATTATCCACCAGCTCAACATCAAATCAGAATGCTGGCCCGTTCGGCCAAAAAGAGGAGCTTCACCCCCGACCGACAGAAGGCCATTGATGAGAAGGTGCGCAAGCTGATGGCTGCTGGCCACATTCGAGAGGTCCACTACCCCAGCTGGCTAACCAACGTCGTGATGGTCCGTAAGGCTAGTGGGAGCTGGAGGATGTGCGTGAACATCATCGACTTTAATAAGGTATGCCCCAAGGATAGTTTTTCATTGCCTCGGATTGACCAGCTGGTGGATGCCACATCCAGCCACGAGACCCTCAACTTCATGGATGCCTTCTCGGGGTACAACCAGATTAAAATGGATCCAGCAGACGAAGCGCTACTCATTTGTGACCGAGAAGGGGATATACTGCTACAAGGTGATGCCATTTGGATTGAAGAATGCGGGGGCCACCTATTATAGGCTAATGAATAAGGTCTTTGAGGACCAGATCGGGAGCAATATGGAGGTGTACGTGGATGACATGTTGATCAAGAGTACCTGTACCACCGACCACATTGTTGACCTTGCGGAGACCTTCGGCAATCTCCGTCGATACTAGATGAGGCTGAACCCCGCAAGTGTACCTTCAGGGTTACAGCGGGCAAGTTCTTGGGATTCATGGTGATGTAGCAAGGGATCGAGGCAAACCCCGATAAGATCCGAGCTATTCTGGATATGAGGCCCCCTGCTAACAAGAAGGAGGTGCGGCGCCTGACTGGGAGGGTGGCAGCCTTGAGTCGTTTCTTGTCTAAGTCGGCAGAGAGGTGTCTGCCTTTTTTTCTAGGCGTTGCGCAAGGCCAACGGCTTTGAATGGACGAAGGAGTGCTAGAAAGCCTTCGAGAGTTAAAAGAGTTTTTATCCACTCCGCCATTGCTGTCCAAGCCAAAGAGCGGGGATGAGCTCTTTCTATATCTTGCAGCCTCCCCCGATGCCGTCAACTCCATGCTTGTCTGTATGGATGCCGATGGGACGCAGAAGCCAGTCTACTACACCAGCAAGGTGCTTCATGATGCAGAGACCATGTACTCCAGGACCGAGAAGATCACCTTTGCCCTAATCCTCTCCGCTCAGCACTTCACACCCTACTTCCAAGCTCATCCAATCGTGGTGCTCACGGACTAGCCCCTCCGGACTATCTTATCCTGTCCTGACACCTTCGGCCGACTTGCAAAGTGTGCCATCAAACTGGGAGAGTTTGAATTGTCAATCCGACCAAGGTCTGCAATGAAGTCCAGGTGTTAGCTGATTTTCTGGTGGAGTGCACCTAGGCCGAGGAGCGTCCGGAGGAACCGCACTTGGAGTTCCCCATGGCGGAGGAGGCAGGAGAGGAAGACTGGATCCTTTATGTAGATGGCGCATCAAACTCCCAAGGGAGTCGAGCTAGGCTCATTCTTGCGAGCCCCGAGGGGGAGGTGGTGGAGTACGCTCTCCGGTTCCTTTTCCCGCCACTAACAACAAGCAGAGTATGAAGCCCTGCTAGCGGGGATGAAGTTGGCCGGGGAGCTCGGAGCGAGTCGTCTGAGGGATTTCACAGACTCTCAGCTTGTCTCTGGGCAAGTTGCTGGGGAGTATGAAGCCAGAGATCCAACCATGTCCCGTTACTTGAGCAAGGTTCCATCCCAGGCCTCCCATTTTGCTTACTTCCGTGTCAATTACATTCCCAGGGAAGAGAATGCCAGGGCTGATGCACTGTCCCGCTTGGCCACTTTGGCTGACGGGACCTTGGGAAGAACGTATGTGGAGCATCTGCAGATCCCAAGCATTGAAGCCACAGGAGAAGCCCTGCCGGTCGCGTAAGAACCCTATTGGATCGATGCTTATATCCGATATCTTACTGATGGCGCCCTCCTTGAAGACCCAGCTGAGGTCAGACTACTCAAGCAGCGGACTCCAAAGTTTTTAATAATGGACGGGCGACTCTACCGAAGGTCATTCTCATACCCGGTCCTTCAGTGCGTCGGCCCCATTGAAGCTGATTACATCCTGCAGGAGATCCATGAAGGCATTTGCGAAAGTCATCTGGGGGGTAGAGCTCTGGCATATAAAGCCCTGCGGTAAGGGTACTACTGGCTGACAATGAGCGAGGATGCCGCCGAACTTGTTAGGAGGTGTGATAGCTGGCAGTGTCATGCCAACATCCAGCGGCAGCAGACCTCTCAGCTGAGTCCCCTGGCCTTTTGCTCAATGGGGGATGGACATCCTAGGACCGTTTCCTCCGGCCTCCGATCAGCGCAAGTTCCTGTTGGTAGTCGTCGACCACTTCACCAAATGGATCGAGACCGAGGTGCTGGCCAAGATCACCGAGGGCAAGGTGAGATTCTTTTCTGAAAGTCTATAATCTGCCGGTTTGGACTGCCGCATACCCTCGTCACCGACAATGGCTGGCAGTTCAACAGCGCACCCTTCAGAGAATTCTGCGCCAAGCTAGGCATTCATCAGAGGTTCACCTCTGTCAGACACCCCTAGACCAATGGTGCAGCCGAGGTGACCAACCGCATTATCCTCCAAGGACTTAGAGCACGACTGGATGACTTCAAAGGAATGTGGGTGGAGGAGCTCTCCAATGTGTTGTGGGCCTACCACATGACGCCGCGAGCCCCCACCGGAGAGACTCCCTTCAGCCTCGTCTTCGGATCTGAAGCTGTCATCCCTATGGAGATAGGTGCCCCAAACCCCCGGACGGAGTCGTACAGCGAGGAGGATAACTCAAACCAGTTGCGAGCCAACCTCGATCTTGTGGAAGAGATGCATGATTAAGCGCGACTCCAAAAGGCCACCTCCCGATAGTGAATGGCTAGGTTCTACAATGCCCGTGTCCACCCCAGGACATTCCTGTCGAGGGACCTAGTCCTCAGACGGGCCAAAGATTCAAAGCCGATGGAAGGAGGCAAGTTATCGCCAAATTGTGAAGGACCCTACCGAGTCACCGAAGCCCTCCATCATGGAGCATACAGAATCGAAGAGCTAGATGGGAAGCCGCCCCCACAGACCTGGAACTCCGACAACCTCCATCGGTATTATTAGTAATGTACCCCTTCTCTACTTTGAGTTGTGCATTAACATTCTTTTGGGCTCCTACCCCGCGTTCTATATTAATAAAAGCACGTTCGAGTAATGCATCTTTTCAGCAAAAGCCCGAGGCCAGCTTGGCACCTCAAGACCGATGTACCATCGGCACCAAAGGCCGGTGTACCACGGCATCAAAAAGCCTGATGCCAGCTCGGCACCTCAAGACCGATGTACCATTAGCATCGAAGGTCGATGTTCCATCGGTACTCAAAAGCTCGAGGCCAGCTCGGCACTTCAATACCGATGTACCATCGGCACCAAATGCTGATGTTCCATCGGTACTCAAAAGCCCGAGGCTAGCTCAGCACCTCAAGACTGATGCACCATCAGCATCGAAGACTGGTGTACCACCGGCACTAAAAAGCTTGAGGCCAGCTCGGCATTTTAAGACCGATGTACCATCGGCACCGAAGGCCGATGTTCCATCGGTACTAAAAAGCCCGAGGCCAGCTCGACACCTCAAGACTGATGTACCATCGGCACCAAAGGTCGATGTTCCATTGGTACTCAAAAGCCCGAGACCAGCTTGGCACTTCAAGACCGATGTACCATCAGCATCGAAGGCCAATGTTCCATCGGTACTCAAAAGCTCGAGGCTAGCTCGGTACCGCAAGACCGATGTACCATCGGCACCGAAGATCGGTGTACCATCGGCACCAAAAAGCCCGAGGCCAGGTTGGCACTTCAAGATTGATGTACCATCGACATCGAAGGCCGATGTTCCATCGGTACTAAAAAGCCCGAGGCCAGCTCGACACCTCAAGATCGATGTACCATCGGCACCGAAGGCTGATGTTCCATCAGTACTCAAAAGCCCGAGGCTAGCTCGGCACCTCAAGATCGATGTACCATCAGCACCAAAGGCCAGTGTACCACCAGCACCAAAAAGCCCGAGGCCAGCTTGGCACTTCAAGACCGATGTACCATCGGCACCGAAGGCCGATGTTCCATCGGTACTCAAAAGACCGAGGCCAGCTTGGCACTTCAAGACCGATGTACCATTGGCACCGAAGGCCGATGTTCCATCGGTACTCAAAAGCTCGAGGCCAGCTCGGCACCTTAAGACCGATGTACCATCGGCACCGAAGACCAATGTACCAGCAGCACCAAAAAGCCTAAGGCCATCTCGGCACTTTTAGATCGATGTACCATCGGCACCGAAGGCCGATGTTCCATCAGTATTAAAAAGCCCGAGGCCAGCTCGGTACCTCAAGACCGATGTACCATCGGCACCGAAGGACGATGTTCCATCAGTACTTAAAAGCCCAAGGCCAACTCGGCACCTCAAGACCGATGTACCATCGGCACCGAAGACCGGTGTACCACCAGCACCAAAAAGCCCAAGGCTAGCTCAGCACTTCAAGACCGATGTACCATCGACACCGAAGGCCGATGTTCTATCGGTACTAAAAAGCCCGAGGCCAGCTCGGCACCTCAAGACTAATGTACCATCGGCACCGAAGGCCGATGTTCCATCGGTACTCAAAAGCCCGAGGCCAGCTCGGCACCTCAAGACCAATGTACCATCAGCATCGAAGGCTGGTGTACTACAAGCACCAAAAAGCTTAAGGCTAGCTCGACACTTCAAGACCGATGTACCATCGGCACTGAAGGCCAATGTTCTATCGGTACTCAAAAGCCCGAAGCCATCTCGGCACCTCAAGACCGATGTACCATCGACACCGAAGGCTGATGTTCCATCGGTACTCAAAAGCCTGAGGCCAGCTTGGCACCTCAAGACTGATGTACCATTAGCATCGAAGATTGGTATACCACTGGCACCAAAAAGCCCGAGGCCAGTTCGATACTTCAAGACTAATGTACCATCAATACTGAAGGCCGATGTTCCATCGGTACTCAAAAGCCCGAGACCAGCTCGGCACCTCAAGATCGATGTACCATCAGCACCGACGCTGATGTTCCATCGGTACTCAAAAGCCCGAGGCCAGCTCGGTACCTCAAGACCAATGTACCATCGGCACCGAAGACCGGTGTACCATCGGCACCAAAAAGCCCGAGACTAGCTCGACACTTTAAGATCGATGTACCATCGGCACCGAAGGCCGATGTTCCATCAGTACTCAAAAGCCCAAGGCCAACTTGGCACCTCAAGATCGATGTACTATCATCACCGAAGGCCGATGTACCATCGATACTCAACTTTCCGATGCCAGCTCGACCCTAAGTCCAACCTCGGTGCTCCCACTAGGGTCCAGCCCTACGTAGCAGCTAAGTCGTGGATTCGCTCGTGGCGGGCGGGCAGACGCTACTCCTCAATGCCGACGCAGCCCCTAGGAGTCCTACATCGTGAGCCGAGGAAGATTTAAGTCAAACACATTTCAATAAGCAAAAGATCTTATTACTTTGATTGTTTTACAAAATGCCGACCTAAGTCGGACTTAGACAAAAAGAAAGCAAAATCCGTCAGGAGGTGCTCTCAGGCATCCGCTGGTGCTAACCCGTCGACCGGGGCATCCTTTGGCTCATCGCCGTCTTCTACCTCAAGGTCCCAGAGGTCGGCGATTCTTGAGACTCACGCGGCCTTCTCCTTGTGTTGATCCAATTATTGATTTGATGATTAATAAAGGAATTGAGTATATTTATTTGATTACTAATAGATTTGATAAGTGTTTCAGGGCTTAAAAATATTTGATTGATTTAAGGCATTAAGAAACGTGTTTTGCAATTCAAAGTTTCAAAGCCTAGAGTCGACACCTAGGAATGCTGGAGCCGACCCCATGGCCAGCCAAATATTCTTTTGATTTTTGATATGGTTCGGAGGCGATACCTAGAGTTTCGGAGCCGACACCTAGAGTTTCGGAGTTAACACTTACGTGTCTGGAGCCGACTCCGATGTGGGGACAGAACGTTTGATTTTTGATTACCTCGGAGCGACACTTACAGTCTTTTGGAGCCGACACCTGAGTATGGCGAGCCGACACCTAACTTTTTCGAGCTGACTCCTCGACGAACTCAGAACTTTCTATTTTTGGATAAACGACTTGGAGTCGACACT
>UESW01002368.1:108778-127134 GCA_900491605.1 Calamus simplicifolius | reverse complement strand
TTTTTTTTTCTTATGAGATATGTTGTTTGATAGTTGAAATGAAAGTTTAAATGTTTGATGTAATGAAAGCACAGTTTCTTTTGTAATACCTGATCTTTGATGAAATGAAATTATCCTTTGATCTATCAATTTTATCATTTGACTTAACTCTTTCTAACCTTTTTGTTGATTACAAAAAAGGGGGAGAAAGTTTATGTCGTATATGCATTAATTAGTTATGCTTTGATTGGCATTTTATTTGATTGGTATCAAGTGATTTTGGATATGCAAATAAGCCTAAGTGACAATTGATATAACTGAATTCTAAGTATCCAACACTAAAATGTAGAGTAAAAGGAAAAACAACTGCTAAATTGAACTTCATAGGGGAGCTACCTTATTCAGGGGGAGCTTACTTGTGAGGATCAATTCCTTAAAATTTTGATTTAAGAATCCTATGCATATACTCAATGTTTTTATAATCATCAAAAAGGGGGAGATTGTTGACCCAATTATTGATTTTGATGATTAATAAAGGAATTGAGTATATTTATTTGATTACTAATATATTTGATAAGTGTTTCAGGGCTTAAAAATATTTGATTGATTTAAAGGCATTAAGAAACGTGTTTTGAATCAATTGCAAAATATAAGTTTTAAAGTTTCAGAGCCTGGAGTCGACACCTAGGAATGCTGGAGCCGACCCCATGGCCAGTCAAATATTCTTCTGATTTTTGATACGGTCTGGAGCCGACACCTAGAGTTTCGGAGCCAACACCCAGAGTTTCGGAGTCGACACTTACAGTGTCTGGAGCTGACTCCGATGCGGGGACAGAACGTTTGATTTTTGACTACCTCGAGCCGACACTTACAGTCTTTTGGAGCCGACACCTGAGTATGGCAAGCCAACACCTAACTTTTTCGAGCCGACTCCTCAACGAACTCAGAACTTTCTATTTTTGGATAAACGACTTGGAGCCGACACCTGAAAAGTTGGAGCCGACTCCAACCTATCTGGAACGAAAATTTAAAATGCCAGATCAGCTCTAACAGTAATATTTTCTCTTTACCTAACTTCTAACGGATATATTTTGTTTGGAAAAACTTTCCAGGTACATTCCAACGGCTAGTTTTCTCACCAAAAATGGATTAAAGGAAATCTATAAAAAGGGGAGAAAGCTCGTTTGAAAATAACGGAAAAATCGAAGTGAATACAAATCAAAAATCTGAGAAGTCTTGAGCCTGAAATCAAAGAGAAAAGTATCAAACTCAAATCCTTCCACTCAAAAAAGGTCAAAGAGAAATCCAAGGTGCTCATATTGGAAAATCGGAGGATTCCCAAAAATAGAAGAAAAAGCTCTATTTTCTCAACTTCTCATCTGCAACATTTGCAACGAATCAAAGCTGAGGCCTGATTCAACATCTCCAGAGAGAAGAGGAAAAGAAGAAAAGAAGAAAGCTCAAATCCAACAATCTTCAAAACAGGCTTTTCTAACCTAGCTTATTCATTTTGAATATTCGCTCATTTAAGGAGCTTTGTATTATTGAAAAATATTATTCTTTCTTGTTTGTGCTAGTTCTATCAAGGGGATTGAACTAGTGGAGGTAGTATACTCGGGTCAAGCTAGATTAGCTTGAGTTTAGGGTTTTGTGCTGGTGAGCCTGAAAAATCGGTTGGGTTCGTTGTGATCCCTTGGAAACAATAAGTTTGAGTTGTAATCTTGTAAAACAACTTGACTGTAATCAAGAGGATTATAGTGTGGACCCAAGTGGATCTTGGGAGTGGACGTAGGTGTTGGATACACCGAACCACTATAAAATCTTTGTGTTTGCCGTGCTTTGATTATCTCTTTCTCTATCTCCTTGGTTGTACTTAACATTCGCATTGCATTTCATCTATCTCCAATTACATAGTTGTTAAAAGGTTAAAATTTTTTAAAGAACCCAATTCTCCCCCCCCCCCCTCTTGGGTTGCCATCTGGACCAACACCTTGCCATCACGGAAGCCCTGATGGTACGCCTCGACGGAGCCCTCTGCGACCTCCTCGGCAAAAGCGGTGGAGCTTTCGAAGTGCTCCACGAACTCAGCCGCCGCCAACTCAGCCACTGCAGCCCTCTCCTCAGCTTCCTGGGCCCTCTGCATGGCCTCGTGTTGGCCCAGATGGCAACCCAAGAGGGGGAGGTGAATTGGGTTCTTTAAAATTTTAACACTTTAAAACTATGTGCTTTGATATAAAAGTGCTTGAGTGCAATGTATAGACAAATGCTAAGCACAAATAAATGAGATAGAGAGAAAGAGACAAAGCATGGCAAACACAAAGATTTTATAGTGGTTCGGTGTATCCAACACCTATATCCACTCCCAAGCAGTACTTGGGTCCACACTATAATCCACTTGATTACAGTCGAGTTATTTTGCAAGCTCACAATTCAAACTTGTTATTTTCCCAGGGTCACAACGAACCCAGCTGGTTTTTTCGGGCTCACCAGCATGAAACCCAACGTAAGCTACACTTAGCTTACCCCGAGGTTAACAACCTCAACTAATTCAATCCCCTGATTGAATTAGACAAACAACAAATCAATTAAAAGTTTACAACAATAACAGCTCCTTAATTGAGCAAATGAGCAATGTAAGTAAATGGGAATAGAAAAGCCTAATTTCTGAAGCAATGTAGGGCTTGAGCTTTTCTTCTTTCTTCTCTTCTCCTTCTCTTTTGTATTGAATGAAATTAGAGCACTTGAAGAGATTTTGGTGAAGAAACGGTTGAAGATTTAGGGCTCTTCTCCTTCTTCTTCAAAACTAGGGAAATCCTTTGAAATAGTTCTTTTGGCTCTTTTGGATTCCTCTTCTAACTCTTAATAGTGGATAGGCTTTGGCTCAGAAAAATTTCTTGAAAAAGGATTTTTATTTCTCCTTTTTTCTTTTCATTTCACTATTTTTTGTTCTTTTTTTTTTTCAAATGATTCCATCCTATTTTATAGGTGTTTCAATCCATGAGTAGGTGAAAAATAGCCGTTGGAGTTGTCCTTGGATGTACCTTACCAAAAGAAAATATATCCGTTAAAGATTAGGTAAGAAAATTATATCCGTTGAAAACTTGAATCCATTTCTGACGTGGAAGTGTCGGCTCTAGGTTTTTAGGTGTCAGCTCCAAATTAGGATCCTAAAAATAGTAATAAATGGTCCGTCAAGGTGTCGGCTCCAAGATTTTGAAGTATCGGCTCGGAAAAAATCTGGAGTCAGCTCCAACTTTTGAAGGTGTCGGCTCCACCAGTGTCCCAAAACATCACTCTCTGTAACTGGTCTGGAGTCGGCTCCACACTCTGCAGGTGTCGACTCCAACTTTTTATGTGTCGGCTCTAGAAATTTAGGTGTCGGCTCCGAAGCATGCCGAAAATCAACACTGTTTTGATACTCTCTGGAGTCGGCTCCGAAGATTTAGGGTGTGGGCTCCTAGTTCTGAACTTACATAAATTCCATTTAAATTTAACTTGAAACTAACTTTCTAAGTAACATATTGATGAATAACCAATCTTAATTACTAAAACACTTATCAAATTTATTAGAAACATAAGAAATATACCCATGGCTTTTATTAATCATCAAAATCAATAATTGGGTTAACAATCTCCCCCTTTTTGATGATGGCAAAAACATTGAGTATATGCATGATTAATTAGTGAGAGTTCTCATAGTTAAGCTCTCCCTGAATGAGGCAGCTCCCCTATGATACTCAAATTAACATCTTTTCATTTTATCATCGTAATTCATACAATTAAGCTACAATCAAGCTCATTCAATGCTTGATACCAATTGATTAATGAAATTCGCTCATTCAATGCTTGATACCAATTGATTAATGAAATTCATTCAATTAAGTTCATTCAATGCATATATATAATTATCTTCTCTCCCTTTTATGCATATACAACTATCATTTACTTCTTCCCCTTTTTTGTAATCAACAAAAAGGTTAAGAAGATGTAAATAATATAGATTAAAATCAATGTATTAACATTAAGTGAATCAACATTTAATTCAAGTTACTCAATATTAAGATTCAAAGATAGTAAATATTCATTAAAAGTATCAAAACATTATATAATAATTGAACTACAACAAAATGTTACTTTGACTATTTATTATCCCAATTTAACTATTAAAATAAATATTAATTACTTTAAATTTATTAAGAATTGATACTTTTTATGAATGTTTGCAGAAAAGAAGCCTATAGATGGAAATAGCTTAATTTTTGGAGTCCAATGATGCAGATGACACTCAAATCAGGATTCGGTTTACCCAAAAAGGAAGAAAAAGATGATTTCGTATAATTCCCGGTGCAAACTAAGGCAGGTGATTTTGAACGGCTGACTGAGAAATTTCTCACAATATCTGAATGATCTTGAGCATCCGATTGACTCCAACTTTGATTAGGAGGAAACCCTAGATGAGCTCTATAAAAGGAGGACCTCAGGCAGTAGTTAGGAGGAGGAGTTTCTACAAAGCTCTTTTTATTCTTCTTTTATTTAGATTATTGTATTTAGGCCTGAAAGAGAAAAATTATGAAGGGGATGCTGACAGCAGTAATGTGTGGCTAGATTCCTTCAACTTGGAATGATGATGAAGCATGTAATCGGGTTTTATCTTTCTTTTTGTTCTTAATTTCTATGCAATAAAAATTATGCTCTTCTTTATTATATCTTTTGAGTTATTTTTCTGATTGAGATTTTGATCTGGCATACACAGCATGTACCCTCTATCGACGTACCGTGATCTCAGGATACGGTACGTGCCTAAGAGAGATAGATCGTAGTATGATAGATTAGACCCTTAACCTTGCAATTATTAGATAGTTTATACTCTAAACGGACGTACCGTGATCTCCTGATATGATTCATGCCTGATAAGAGATAAATTATTCTAATTTTAAATTTATAAAAATTATTACTATTGCAACATTAAAAAAAGAAGATAAAACCTGTTTGCATGGTGGATTCGGATTCCTGGGTTGCTTCTCCTCCTATTTGAATTTCGTTAATTAATTAGTTGTTATCTTTCAATAACCGTTATTCTTAATATAATCCTTTATAGATAATTTTTTTTTCTCTTTCATGAAATAATTGCCCTTAATCCCTGAGGATAAGATTCCGATTCACCACTAGCTATAGTTGTGAATAGGTTTTATTTTTGACCGCCAATGACAGTGATCAAATTTTGGCACCGTTGCCGGGGATCCAGGCACGATTAGTTCGCAAAAAAAAATTTAAAAAAAAAATAAAATATTACAAATTTTTTAATTTATTTTTATTTTTATTTTTTTATTATTTCATTATTATTCATGCTTCTATATAAAAGAAAAGAGTAAAAAAATTTCTTTTTTGTTGAATAGTTATTGCTCTCTTTAGCTTATTGCTTTTTTTAGCTACCTTAATTGTTAAATTTTCTTATTTTCTTTTTAACATAAAAAAATTACTTTTCTTTTTATCATAAATCCACTTTTAACCTAATCAACTTTTCCTTTTAATTAACTTGCCTTAAAAGAACCTAAAAGAAAACCTAAGACACTTTCCATAAAACATAATTAATTTAAGAAAATAAAATAATAATAATAATACATAAATAAAAATAAAATATAATAAAAAAAAAATATTTTATTTCTATGCTTAGATTGACTTAGGTAAATTTATTTTCTGCGAAACTTAAAATTTTTTCAATGACATCTCATAATTTATTAGAAAATTAGAAACTTAATCACAAAATTTTTAAAAAAGTAATTAGATTAATTTTATTTGATAATTTCAAGAGCTGGACATCTGCTTGTTACATAGCATTTTCATAACTAACTTTAAAGGCATAAACCCTTAATTAAGATAAGGTGGGGAGTTGATCACCCTTTCTTGGCCCATAAATCATATCATTCATTTTACATTAACCCAAGCCTTTAACTCTAAAATTAACTAGACGTCAGCCCTAAAGAACTCGAGCTTAATAGGACAAGACACCCGAAAGAGTTGGACCGGGTCGGGATTGACTACTTAACTGGTGTCTAGAAAAGGAAAGAAAATGGTTACTTAATTGGTTTTGTTCGCCCGACAAGAGGACTCCCACTGACCTTATCCTTAACTGGCTAGTTGATTAGTTAATTTTTGACTTGGAGGGCTTCAAGGCAGTCTTGAAGTTAGGAGCTGTTTAAATCTAGGTTAAACCTAGGGTAGAGAGTCTAATCTTTGTTAACTTGATTGTTAATAATTATTAAACCATAACTAAATTATTCTTCATTGCTCTTAGTTCTAGGAATCTTTTAGGATATTTTCTTTAAATCTTCTCCTTTCTCTTCTATTATATTAGTTAAAAAAAAACTGAATTACTGTTTGCTTTAGAGTGTATTGGTAGGGTATATGCTTTGTCACCGATCGTTACAACCCAACCTCATACCCTCAAACCCTGAAATAGAGAGAACTTGTAGAGCAAATAGAGCATGCATTATGGATCTTAATCAAGAAAATAATCCACCACGTCAATTGAAGGAGTACTTCGCCCCTTCACAATATACATATTCACCATGCATACAAGTACCCCTAGTAGAGGCTGTCCAATATGAAATTAAGTCCAGTATAATCCAAATGTTACCAGCTTTCCATGGATTTACAAATGAAGATCCCTATAAACACTTAGATGAATTCTGGGAAATTTGCTCAACTGTCAAGATTCAAAATTTCTCCGATGAGGCACTTAGGCTTAAGTTATTCCCTTTCTCCCTAAAAGATAGAGCCAAGTATTGGTTAAATTCACTAGATTATAATTTCAACTTGGGACCAACTTCAAAGGAATTTCTTAAGAAATACTTTCCTATAGGAAAAAATCAAATTAGAAAAGCCATAACCAATTTTTCTCAGTTAGAGGGAGAAATGTTTCATGAAACATGGGAAAGATTAAAAGAATTAACTAGAAAATGTCCGCACCATGCAATACCTAAATGGCAGTTAGTTCAATATTTTTATGATAGATTGTCAGAAAGGCATCGACAAATGGTGGATGCCATGTGGAGGGACATTTATGTTAAAAAATGAACATGAGGCATGGCAGCATTTTGAAACTCTAAGTAAAAATTCCTTGTACCATATCTACTAAGAGAGGGGGAATATACAACATAGGTCAGTCTATAGACATCTATATCAAAATTGATGAACTATCCCAAAAACTTGATCAAATTCTACAAGTTGAAAACATCTTCCCCATCTACTCAATTACATGAGGTTTGTATAATCTGTTCAAGTCCGACTCATTCTATAGGGAATGTCCAGCCGCATATCAATTTCCTGAGCTTGTTCAGGAGCAAGCCTATCCAGCCCAAACCCGAATGGCTCCTAGACCAGAAAATGATCCATATTCAAATACTTACAATCCTAGCTGGTAAAATCACTCAAATTTTTCATGGAAACCCCAACCTATAATCAATCCAACATCAATTAGACCTAACCATCAGGAGACCCAATTTAGAAGCATGTCGTATTCCCAATATCCAAGTGCTCCTCAACCTTCACCAAATAATTATGATCCTACTTTCGAAGAGAAGGTGTTATAAGCATTGCAAGGACTAGAAATAAATACTCTTCTTCACTCACACACACAATCCATTGCAAAACTAGAAACCCAAATAGGTCAACTAGCTACAACATTCAGTAAAAGAGATTGGGGTAAGCTACCGAGTCAGCCCGAAGCTAACCCTAGGAACCTAAACATCCAAGGATCCAAACAAGGAGCCCAGATTAACCAACTAAGTGTTATTCATACATTAAAATCTGGAAATAAATAGATAATCAAATGGATACACATGAAGAAGAAGAATTAGAAGTCCCACCACTTGAACAACTTATTGAGCTGGATCAGCCCGAAACACATGAGGCATCAGAGTCTAATATAATGCCTAACCCACCAGCTGAGCCCACGTCAGAAGAAGATAAATAAAAAATTAGGGTTGGAGCACCATTCCCAAATAGACTTAAGTCCAATCAAAATTTAGCCCAATTTGATAAGATTTTAAGAGGTCTTAAAGCAAGTTAAAGTGAACATCCCCTTACTGGACACGATCCAACAGGTCCCAGCCTATGCCAAATTCCTTAAGAATCTATGTACCAAAAAGAAGACCATCAATGTGCCCAAGAAAGCCTTTCTGGCAGCCAGTGTGAGCTCTTATCTATCAAACGATATGCCAGTAAAATATAAAGATCCAGGATCACCCACTATTTCATGCATTATGGGGAACACCCTCATAAATAGGGCTCTATTAGACTTAGGAGCAAGTGTTAATATATTGTCATACTCTGTATATGAGCAACTAGGGTTAGGAGAACTAAAGCCTATGAAAATAATCCTACAACTAGCTGATCACTCATTGAAAGTACCCAAAGGAATAGTAGAGGATGTATTGATCAAAGTTGGTAACTTTATCTACCCATTGGACTTTGTGATTTTAGAAACTGAACCGATGACAAACCCAAAAAGCCACATCCCAATGATTTTAGGTAGACCATTTTTGGTCACATCTAATGCCCTAATTAATTGTCGAAATGGATTAATGAAACTCTCCTTTGGAAATATGACAATTGATCTTAATATTTTTAATCTTACCAATACACATCAAACGAGCGACTCCAATTATGAAGATACTGTTTGTGATCCAATTGACCTTAGTGATAAAAAGCTTGACCTAGAAACCTGCATAAACCAAGATGGAGAGCAAATTAATGAGGTTTCTATAATTGATGAAAAATTAAGATGGAAACTTTCAACTGAACCACTAGAGAAAGTACCTGAACCACTACCCAACCATCAATAAAGGAAGCACTCAAATTATAACTGAAACAACTTTCCAAGCATCTCAACTATACATATTTAGGTCATCAGAAACCCTGCCTATGATTATTTCAACTAACCTAGACTCCTCACAAGAAGGGAAACTATTGAATGAGAATAAAGAAGCGTTAGAATGGACCATGGCTAACATAAAAGGAATTTCCCCTCGATCGTTCAACATAGGATTCACTTAAGGGAGAAAACCAAGCCTATAAGAGACCCCCAAAAAAACTTAAACCAACCATGAAGGAAGTAGTAAGGGAAGAGATCATCAAACTCCTTGATAATGGTAATCAAAGTGAGCCATAACGTCTGGCCGAAGACGTTAAACTTAGCGCTTTTTGGGAGGCAACCCAAAATTTTTATGTTCTAACCTTTATTTCATGATTCTTATTTTTAGGAATAAGAGACTACTCTGCATGGTCACTCCTAACATTACACGAGGCATATCTCGTCCAGATGGTGTTTCTCCTTGTTTTATTCTTTCTTACTTCATTGAGGACAATGAGAATTAAGTTAGGGGTAAGAGAAATCTTTTTAAAAAATATTTTGAAAACACTTTGGCATTTTTTGAAAATTTTAAAATTTTTATAAATCATGTGCTGTGAAAGAAATTCTTGAGCAAAATTGATAGAAAAAGGTAATAGAGCTAGAAAGTATTGGCTAATTACTGTAGAGAGCCAAGGAGTAGACTAGCTGGTCAGACTTTTAGTAACCTACTTAGGTCATCTAAAGGCTATTAGCACTTCCATTGCACATGCACACTGACGAGGTAATTAGGTATTAGTTGTAAGGTCAATTGGAGATTCAATTATTACTGAAAATTAGTAATTGATATACATCCTAATGAGAGAAACTTGAATTTAAGGAAAGAGCTACCTACCTGATAAAAAAATAAATAAAAACACTACAAGGAAAAAAAAATATTGCAACGCCCAAATGTGTCACAATTGCGTCGCTAAACATGCTATTGCGATGCAATAGCGATGCAATGACAGCGTCGCTCAGATGTCCGTCGCAATCTCTATTTGTCGCAATTGCGTCGCAATATTGCGACTCTCTGCGATGCAACAATGCGTCGCAATATTGCGACGCTTCCAAATACATCGCTAAATTTAAAACTAATTTTTAATATTTAAAATTATTATTAAATATTACAACACATTCAATTGCGTCGCAATATTGCGATGCATTAAGTTGCGTCGCAATATTTAATAATAATATTTTTGATATAATAGCGACGCAATTTGAGTCGCTAATGTGTCGCCAAGAAAATTTTTTTTAAACTATTGCGACGCAAGGTCATTGCATCGTAATATTTAATAATAATATTTTAGATATAATAGCGATGCAATTTGAGTCGCTAATGCATGGCTATTAATTTTTTTTTAAATTATTGCGATGCCAGGTCATTGTGTCGCAATATTTAATAATAAAAATTTAAAAATATTAGCGATGTAATTTAGTCGCTAATGCATCGCTAATTAAATTTTTTTAAAAAATATAATATTAAAAATTAAAATGATTAATACAATTTCATTACATTTAAATATTGATAGAAATATTCTTCACTCATATTGATCCAAACAATAATCATTCAATTTTCAAAAATAATTAATATATTAACATTTTGAAGTTTTCATGTACAACATATAAAAAGAAAAAAAAATATATCAAGAATCTGAGCGATCATGTGGAGGCTGAAGACCCTGCGACAAGCGGCTAACCATATCCTGCAAATGACGCATCTGATCTTACACGTCTGCAAGCTCCTGATCCCGGCCTCGCATACGCTGCTCGAACTCGTGCTCGACCTCCTGCCGAACCTCCTCCAACGAACATCCTGCCGAAACCTCCTCTGCAATAGATCTTCGAATGTCGTCTAAACGCTCGGCAGGAATATCACCAAAAAATCGCGAGCTGGAGGCATGATGGGGAAAATATGAAAGCTCTAGTGCCCAGACCATAGACCCTGCTGTCTCATGGTTGGGCACCAACAGCCTCTAAAAACACACGCCGACTCTCCTCTGCTGAGAGTTTGACGGGCGTCTCCCCATCAGTGGAGTCGACCTGTGATGCCTGGGAGCGAAGCTCCTCGACTCGTGTCTTTGAATTATAAAATCAACAATAAATGAGTTAATAAATTTCTCAAAATAAAATTTTAGAAATTAAACAGATACTACATAAAGCTAATTTATTACCACAACCTTCCGTGATCGCGTGTTGACCCAGGAACCGTCCCTCCTGGTGTGTGTCGTCCTGAATAGACGAAACTCACCAGGATCTCCGCCCTTCTGCTCAGACTATAACAATAAAAAAATTGATATTAATACAAATATTTATAAATAACTAAATTAGTAATTAAATTATTTATGATTTCTTATCATACGGCGTCTGTGCTCCTGAATCGAAATGGAGCCCGAAGTATGGCGGAGAGACCCATGCCAGGACCGCCCTTCTTGGATCGACGGTTCGTGCTGACTGATGCGGACCTCCTGCGCCAGCCATCGGACTGCCAGGCCTGCTGCCACTCATGCCAAATACCCTCTAGCACATGCGCAGGACGCTGACCCGATGACCTCCAACGATGAAGCATGTCGGAGTATCGACGTCCCGTAAGAGCCTCCCATGCTGCCCTAATGGCATCATGGCTGGTAGGGTCCCACGTAAACTTTTTCTACATTAAAATAAACAGTTAGTTTCATAATTTATTAAGATTAAGAAATTTTATATCAGTGATAAATTGTATTTAATATGTTTACCTAAACTCAGAAAAATAAAACTCCCTCGTGGCTGGAGATACGTGGCGCCAATCGTAGCCACTGGGATCTGCACGCCTCTGAAATACGGCGCTGATGTGGCTGGATACATGATGATGCTCAATAAATCTATTAAAAAAATACATGTTTATAAGTAATTGACTTAAAATATAAAATATATTTTTAATTAGTATATACTTACAGCTCATGAGCATCAAGTCGAAGTACGGTGCGATCGATGGTGGAAGAACTCTCGGAGGTATGTGCCGATCGGCTGGATGGTAATACCAATGCAGGATCACCGCCGACTGCTGGAGAGATTGAAGGCTGTGCGATGTGTGGAGATCCGAACTCTCCATCTCCAAAGCTCATGTGATCTGATGCAGCAGAGCTACGTTCCTGCTCACTCCGTATGTCGTCGGTAGATCTACCTCTGCCCGTCATACTGAAAATACTAAAGATTCATGCAATTAAATTACGATTAATGATTGACTATGTAAAAATTTACCACTTATAAAATAAAGTTGAATTTAAAAAAACCTCTATGTTTAATCGGTGTCATTTGTTTCATGAAATGTTGGTTCAACATCCGATGTCGTATCGGACTGCGATTCAGTTTCATTATCATCGGAAGGAAACCGAACATTTGCATCCGCAATTTCTTGGACATCTCCATTTGGATCTCTAAGTGATATTTCAGGAGCCCTTGTGTCGTCCTCAATTGCATGCATTTCCATCTCATCCTCTTGAAATGCAGGGCACTCGGCTGATTGACTTGATGAACTCTCCTCTAATAAGATTATTGAACGTGGGACAATTTTAAACAGCCCACCAATCTCGCTTGTCGTTGCGCAAACTTGGATATCCGCAGTAAAACACTTGCTGAGCTTGGGATGCAAGGATGAATGGGTCATATTTCTGCAATCTTCGTCGATGGTTCACTTCAACCAAATTGTAGTTATGAACCCGTTTGCCCACAGGAACTGTCGGATCGAACCAATCGCAATGAAATAATATGTTTCGTTTCATAGGCCAACCGGGATATTCAACTTCAACCACCTCTACTAACTTTCCGTAATAATCCTGCATATTTGCTCCAACACTTTCTCCTTTAATACACATGCCCCAGTTCTACGTGCCTCTTGAAGCTGCTAATCGTTCAATCTGAAATTTATACCCATTAACAAAATAGCCAGTACAGGTTGTTACGGTCTTCAATGGCCATTGCGATAGACATTTAATGAAAATATTATCGGTTGGGGACCATGGACCGTTTACCTATAAATTAATAAGCTATTCACAACCAATTCGAAAAATTAAAGCCATTACTAAAATTGATTGAGTGATACTACTCACAAATTCATAAAACCAATAAGCGAACTCCGTTTCTAACTTCTGTCCAATTGCAACTTGACTGATGTCGGGATTCATCTGTCGTTGTCTATCACAATACATCCTTATGGGATGATAAGGATTAAAACTGATGTTAGCAATTAAATATTGTGGTATATTGTAATTTAAATTAGAAGTTCCAATTAAGCATTGAAGTATACACTTACTCAATATATGGATCACTTCTCTACAGTTCATTAGGATATAATAATGTGCTGCATTATACTCCATATCGCTAAGATTTCTTGACTTCTGCCCCCCAAATGAACGGTCGATACCTTTAAAAATTGATATTCTACCGTATTAGGTTCTCCTTCATCCACACATACGTCATCGTTACGACCAGATTTCGGCTCCTCGTGTGGACGTGACCCTCAAAGTAATGCGAGGCAAAAGCTGAAACTTCTTCGACCAAGTGTGCATTGCATATAGAACCTTCAACCCTTGCCTTATTATGCACATTATTTTTTAACTTCTTAAGGTACCTATATGTAAAGTTGAGACAAAAAATTAACTAATTTTCTTGCAATGAAATAATATTTGAAATGTCAATATGTCTTAATGATGTATATATTTACCTCTCGAAAGGATACATCCAGCGATACTGCACGGGACCAGCTATGCTCGCTTCGTATGGCAAGTGAACCGGTAAATGCTCTATTGAGTCAAAAAAACTGGAAGAAAATATTCTCTCCAGCTTGCATAAAATAATTAGAATTTCCTCCTCAAGCCTTACCATGGATGCAGAAGTAATGACTGTGGCAGACAACTCCTTGAAGAACAAGCTGAGCTCTGTCAATGCCTTCCAGATATGTTGCGGAAGCAACTCACGAAAAGCTAGGCAATAACCGTTGTATGAAAACATGACAGTCGTGACTCTTCATGCCGAACAACTTGAGCTTATGCATGTCCACACACCTACCGATATTTGAGGCATAACCATCTGGAAATTTTAACCCTCTAAGCCAGTTACATAAAACTTCTCGTGAATTTCTGTCAAGAGTGTAACAGGCTTTAGGATAGGTCCCGTCGGTACTCCTCCTCAAATCACCTTTCTGCAATACTGATTAAGTTCTTCTCTTGACTTTGTAGTGGCTTTTGTTTTTCCCAGGATGTTTAGCACCATGTTAAATATGTTATCAAAAAAATTTCTCGATATGCATAACATCCAAGTTGTGCCGGATGAGATTTGTGCTCCAATAAGGCAAATCCCAAAATATACTCCGCTTCTTCCAGTTATGTTCTTTACATATACGGCCATTTATTCTATCTGCATTTGGTTTCCAAGCATACCTCAACCCCAAATGCTCTATAGTATCAAATATATCCGTGCCGGACCTAACCGGTTCGGCGAATTTTGTGACTGCTTTGTTCTTCCGGAAGGCGATCAAGTTATGCCTGTAAGGATGATTTGGGGGCAAGAACTTCCTATGATTATCAAACCATGACTGCTTACCACTCTTCTGCAATGTAAATGCATCCGAATCATACATGCAATGAGGGCATGCCAGACGTCCAGCAGTGCTCCAACCATACAACATTGCATATGCCGGGAAGTCACTTATTGTCCATATCAAAGCAACTCTCATGATGGAATTCTATTTCATAGAAATGTCATAGGCTACAACTCCTATTTCCCACAACATTTTCAATTCGGCCACCAACAGTTGCAGGAAGACATCAATCTTTTCCTTTGGATTTGATGGTCCTAGAATCAAAACTGTCAAAAACATTGCAGTCTCTTTCATGCACTTCCATGGAGGAATGTTATATACAGTCAGTATCACAGTCAACATGAATACTGTTGCCCCGCTTGACGAATGGTTGGAAGCCATCGGTACAAAGACCTAATCTAACATTCCTTATATTCACGAAATCAAGATGATTTTCATTGAAATGCTTCCAAGCTTTTGAATCTAATGGATGCTGCATTTCATCCTCTTTAGATTCATGTTCGGCATGCCATCTCATATCAGTAGCTGTAGCCTCAAATCTGTATAATCTCTGCAGGCGTGGAGTCAGAGGAAAGTAATGCATCCTCTTGTAAGGAACACTTTTCCTCCTACTTGTACTAGCTCCCCCTTCGCCATTTTTGTACCTCGATTGCCCA
Source organism: Calamus simplicifolius (assembly GCA_900491605.1). NCBI lineage: Eukaryota > Viridiplantae > Streptophyta > Magnoliopsida > Arecales > Arecaceae > Calamus > Calamus simplicifolius. The sequence goes on along the minus strand of UESW01002368.1, from coordinate 112,031 downwards.
CAAATCTTACACCATCTCAGCTCCGAGTCTTCACCTAAATATATCATACAATTGTTCAAGCAACAATCGATCTTATTAACCGGGAGCCCAAGCCCACGCAACAACTTCTTCGTTGAGTAAAAACTGTCTGCTACAACATTATCATTTGGCAAAATTTCTTGATTAACCCAGCTACAAATTAAACGTCTTTTCTAATAATCGATGTTCTGCCTTAATATTCAGCAACCGAACCATAGATAACTGTGAATGACCCTCACAACCAGGATAATTCTTGATTTGCAGCATGCAACATATCATAAAATTGCTGTGCATCTGGATTTGGTTCTTCCATAAATGTATTCTGATTGAATTCATTACCCGATGCATTCATCACCATTTCTTCATATGTGTTTAGATTCACAATGGTTCATCAACGGGAATTGACACTTGTTGGCTTGTAACAACTGCTGGAATTTCCTCTGGTTCACCATGACAGTACCAAACATCATAATCAGGAACAAATCCCTTTTTACACAGATGCATCTTAACAGTTTCGACATCTCTGTAGGCTTTATTCTGACACCTGTGATAGTTGCATGGCACCTAATCCTAGGCCCATCCATCCATTCAGGTTGGCTACACGCAAATGTGATAAATTCTTCCAATCCATTCAGAAAATCTGGATTAAGCAAGCCATCTTTTATCATTGCATACATCCATGAGTGAGCCCCGCTCATTTTTGACCGACTTATAACAATTTCTGGTAAACCATTAAAGGAAACCACATTATAAAACTATATTAGCATTACTAAATATATAACTAAATTATTTCTTTTACACAACTTAGGTTAATAACAATCATTTAAATAATTTATAACTAAACCAATTTTTTTTTAGACAATTAAGGTCCCTACCCTGCAAGGCCCGGCCACGGCTACGATCCTTGGCGTGCTAGCAAGGACCGAGGCACAAGTTCATGCCAGGCTAATGCTAGGGCTTGAGTTCGGGTTGGGCCGCAAGGCGGTCTGTTTAATCATGAGACTTCATAAGCATTCAAGTGTCCTAATTAATTCTACCTTCACTCCATGTCTAAAAGGTAAGGCCCTATCCCATTCAAGAATATTTTTTGTGATATGTTATTCTGCTATTAATTATCATCGATCGGTTATGTTAAAATTTCAGCAATATTTTCCCATATGTTCTCCTAAATGTGTGGCATATATGCCACACTAGGAGAACGTATGAGCAAATACAAACCGCAATCTCACCTAACGATGATTAATAGCAGAATAACATATCGCAAAAAATATTCTCAAATTGTCCACAAGGACAATTTGAGAATTTGTAAGACTGATTAATAGCAGACTAACATATCGCAAAAATATTCTCAAACTGTCCACCAGGACAATTTGAGAATTTGCAAGACTAAGTCTTACAAATTCTCAAACGGGTCTAAAGGTTATAGTGCTGTGATTAATAATATGAAATCCAAAGACAATCAAACTTATGCTTGTTATTCTTAACTTCTTGTCAATTATACATATATAGGAATAGTGTTCTATATATATAGTCACTGACTTCTTAAGATTATTATGTCGAATATAAATATTTGTGAAGACTAAAATATAAATAATTGAAACTACTAATTTGTTGTTAAAAATAAATAATAATACAACAAGACTTTCTATCTAGCATTACATAATTTAATGCATCATTCAATTTGAAGCAGAATGTAAATAATCAAGACATAACAATTATAAATAACTACAAATGCACAAATATTATTGCATAAAAGCTATAAAGAAATGAAAAGCTACGACTGCAATTTTGAAATTACCTAATCTAAAGAGTTATGGTTAATGAGCTAAATTAGTTGACCTAAATAGCTAAGCTAATTCAGCTCGACCTATCTAAAGAGTTTTGATTGATGATCTAAAGAGACAAGATTGATGGTCTAAAATCAGCTTACTTGAGAAGTTAAAACTGATAAGCTAAATTAATTGACCTAAATAGCTTAGTTGATTTAAAAAGAGTGATGATTGATGAGCTAAATCAGTCTATCTAAAGGGCTCCGAATAATGACATAAATTAATTAATTTATAACTAATCTAATAAAAAATTAGATTAGTAGTCACCTTTTTTAATATTTATCATCAAATTATTAAAAAATATTTTTAAAATAATAAAATATAATAGAATCTACATTTTTTGTGTTAATTTTTTTTTCATGAGTGTTAATTTTTTTTTTGAAGGGGCCGAGGGGTGGGGAAAACCCCCCTAGCTGTTACTTTTTTTAAAAAAAATTAAGTTGCCCATGTTTTAAAAAATATTTATATTTTTTATATTTGTCATCAAATTATTTAAAAATATTTTTAAAAATAATAAAATATGATATAATCTAAATTTTTTTATTAATTTTTTTATGAGTGTTAATTTTTTTTTAATTGAAGGGCCGGGGGGGGAAAAGCCCCCTAGCTGTTACTTTTTTTATTTTTATTTTTTTTGGTCTGGCCACCATGGCCGAAGAAGACGAACGGGAGGGGGGGTTGCCCCCATAACTTTTTTTTTTTCGGTGGCCTGGCCACCGTGGCCAGGCCACGGCCAGCCATGGCAGCAGCCGTGGCCGGAGAAAACGACCACGACCATGGCCGTGGCCGGAGAAGACGAAGAGGGGGTGGAGAAAACCCCTGAAAACTGTAATATATATATATATATTGGCCTGGCCACCGTGGCCAGGCCACGGCCGGCCACGACAGCAACCGTGGCCGAAGAAGACGAACGGGAGGGGGGGGGGGTTGGGGAAAACCCCCCCATTAATATTTTTTTTCGGTGGCCTGGCCACCGTGGCCAGGCCACGGCCAGCCACGGCAGTGGCCGTGGCCGGAGACGAAGGGGGGGTGGGGAAACCCCCCCCAAACTGTAATTTTTTTTTGGTGGCCTGGCCACCATGGCTAGGCCATGGCCGGCCACGGCAGCGGCTGTGGTCGGAGATGACGGCTACGGTCGTGGCCGTGGCCGGAGAAGACGAAGGGGGGGGGTTGGATAAACCCCCCCCCCCCCAAATGTAAATTTTTTTGGGTGGCCTGGCCACCGTGGCCAGGCCATGGCAGCGGCCATGGCCGGAGAAGACGGCCACGGTCACGGCCGTGGCCGAAACCTATTTTTTTAAAAAAAATAATTAGGAGGAGGGGAGCTTACCTTGGTCGCGAGGGGATGCCGCTGGAGTGGGGGGAGCTACCGCCGGGGGAGATGACGGGGGGAGCCGAAGGAGCGG
>UESW01002368.1:87905-108042 GCA_900491605.1 Calamus simplicifolius | reverse complement strand
ATATGGATGCATTGTTAATATATTAATTTAAAACTAATATTGCGATACAATCCATGCGTCGCAATATTGTGACGCAATCATAATGCGTCACAATATTAGTTTGTTAATTTAAAACTAATATTGCGATGCATCCATTATACGTCGCAATATTGCGACTCAATCATAATGCATCACAATATTAGTTTATTAATTTAAAACTAATATTGCGACACATTCATGTGTCGCAATATTAGTTTGTTAATTTGGAACTAATATCGCGACGTCGCAATATTAGTTTTAAATTAACAAACTAATATTGCGATGCATCCACTATGCGTCGCAATATTGCGACACAATTATACTGCATCGCAATATTGATATTATTTATTAATTTAATATTACAAATTGATATTAGTTTATTAATTTAAAACTAATATTGCGACACATCCGTTATGCGTCGCAATATTGCGACGCAAATACATTGCATCGCAATATAAGTTTATTAATTTAAAACTAATATTGCGAGCATTATAGCTTGGATCCGACCGCTGCGATCCACCTGATCGGCGACGATCCGACGGTTGCGATCGATCTAAGCCATGATCCCAATCTGCGATGATCGATCCGACAGTTGCGATCCATCCGATTGGCGACAATATTCGACGGTTGCGATCGATTGAACCCATGATCCCGATCGGCGATGATCGATCCGACGGTTGTGATCCAACTAATCGGCGACGATCCAACGGTTGCAATCGATCCAGGCCATGATCCCAATCGGCGGGCAGTGGAAGTCATTAGAAATTAACAAAATAAAGAATCTCATAATTTACAAATTTATTGTTATTAGTTATTTAACATCTCACAAGGCAATCTAAAGTTTTCAAGGCTAGCCTACCACCTAACAATGTGTGAAATCTTTCTGAAAGCTATTTGTGGTCCATTGATGAACCGGCAACCTCAATTTGTTAGCTGACAGTGTGATACCAGCAACCATCTCAAGCACCCTCCAATGTTTAGGGCTGGAAATCCCCCAACAACGTAAACCCCATACTTGTCTGAGTTGCCACCTACTAATGGCTTCAATGGCGATATGTCTTTATAACTTGATCGATTCTTCTGTGGCATAGTGGACAGTTGGTCAAGTGTGAAGAACATGTCATACAACAGCACATGTGACCACATCTAAAAGATTTTCAAGTCCTCATCAGTAACCCAACAAATCAATGAGATCATGGAGATCTACTAGAACAAAACCTTAAAAGAAAAACCAAACAAGAAGAAGAACCATGTCAACAAAATTAATTACTAAGTGATATTGAGAAAGGCACATCACTGTGCTTTATTTTTTATTTTTTATTTTTAAAAATGCCCATTTCACCACAAAAAGTATGATGTTGCTCAGAAAATCACTACGGAAAAAATGTCAATTTGAAGGGTAAAAACCAACAAAAAATATATAGAAAATTGATGCATATTCATTGTTTCAAACTATAGACTACTTGACTCATTTCCCAAAGGATTTAGATGGTCTGTTCACCCCCACACATCAAGTAATTCAATAATCTATAAAGATGATGCATCAGATCAACTTGCAAAATAATTTGACTTATTTGATTGTCAGATCACCAGTTTTATATGCATGCCATTGGCAACATGATAAAAATTCAAAGATTGGAATTATAATTTTCTTCTTCTATTTATCTAGTGATAACCTATGGTTTATCAAGTTGAGATAGCTCATGAATTATTATTTAATTTAAATATTAAAATTATTATTTTTTATTTTGAAATTTTATAATATTAAAATAAAATTATATTTTTTTAAAAAAATGTAATTTTCAAGAAATAATTTTTTAAAATGTTATTTATATGAAATAAAACTCTATTAATATCCTAGCTTCTTCAAGAGAAATTAAAATTTTATCTTAATCTTCTTACTAGATATGACAGTTCCCATCTAGCTTCAGGACTTGTAGGCTAGGTTTAAGCAAACCCTGTTCAATAAATTTCAATCTTAGAAGTTCACAAGTGCAAATTCTAAAACATAATGTTCTATTAGTTAAAAAATTTGCAAACAAATGCTTAAAAACAAAGAAGATATGACAACATCACAAGAAATTCATTTGAGTAAGAAACAAATATCGTTGTTGCTGCCAAATCACTTTTAAGGAGTGTCAGGCGATAGAAATGCTCGTAGGCCTTCAAAGGAATGACAGGGACCGTCTCCTTCAGTTGAGAACCTACAAGAAAAGTTTCAGATCGATGGTTCTGGCGAGGACCCTCTGATGCTCAAGTCAGCGATTTAGAGAATAGGAATCTGAATGAGAGAATAGAGTTTTCGTCCCCCCTCCCCCATGGGGGTGGGGTCCTTATATACCTATTCGGGGGTCCCTCTTACCCTTCGTTGATGATAGACAAATCCTTCCGTTAGGATCGGCTCAATAAGTGATGGGTGGGTGTGCAGTTGCTAAGCACGCATCGTAGATACCGATAACTACCCATTGTATATCGGTAACCACCCATGATTTTGGCAGAAAGTGGATTAGCGAGTCTACGTGGCAGTCTTAGGCGTTGTGGAGCTTACTCCCACGTGACTTGTCAGGCTGCAGGCCATGTCTTGTTAAAGTAGGTGGTTGTAGGCCATGTCCCTTCAAAGTAGCGGGTCTACAAGGCCAAGGGGGCAGCCGAGTGCCGAGGCCATACGAGGCTGAGGGGCAGCCGAGTGCCGAGTGGAAGAGCCGAGGCCGAGACCGAGTGGAAGAGCCGAGGCCGAGGGGCAGCCAAGTGCCGAGGCCGTGTGAGGCCGAGGGGGCAGCCGAGGTTGAGGCCATGTGAGGCCGAGAGGGCAGCCGAGCACCGAGGCCGTACGAGGCCGAGGGGGCAGCCGAGTGTCGAGGCCGTATGAGGTCGAGGGGGTAGCCGAGTGCCGAGTGGAAGAGCCAAGGCTGAGGCCGAGTGGGAGAGTCAAGGCCGAGGCTGTGTTAGGCCGAGGCCGACTGGGACCGAGGCTGACTGAAGCCAAGGCCGACTGGAGCCGAGGCCGATGGGACCAAGGCCCACTGGAGCTGAGGCCGACTGGAGCGAGGCTGACTGGAGCCGAGGCCGACTGGAGCCGAGGCGACTAGGACCGAGGCCGACTGGAGCCGAGGCCAACTGGGGCCGAGGCCGACTGGAGCCGAGGCCAACTGGGGCCGAGGCCGGACGAGGCCGAGGCCGACTGGAGCCGAGGCCATCTAGGACCGAGGCCAATCGGAGCCAAGGCCGACTGGGACCAAGGCCGACTAGAGCCGAGGCTGAGGCGGAGGCTTGAGGCCGAGGCCAAGGCAGAAGCCTAAGGCCTCGGGGGTGCCAAGTCCGAAGCCAAGGGTGAGGGGATCCCGGAGACCGAAGGGACCTCGAGGCCGAGAGGACCTCGGAGGCTGAAGTCACCCTGCTGGACCGACGGGGCTCCGTCAGTTTCCTTCATGGTTTACTTAACGGTGTTGGATCGGCCATATCAAATGCCCCCATACTCCTTGAGCTTGTGTGTCGTGCATCAGCTAAGCGAAAGGAGTGTAGAGCTCTTCATCTTTATTCTTGTCCTTTCATGCTTGCTTCAATTCTGATTCCTTCCTAGTGGAGAGATCTTTTTCCTTTTGCCTTGCTTTGGATAATTTCTGTCTGCTCGTTGGCTAGCTGAAGGTAGCCAGAAATTCTCTCTCGACGTAGAGTCTAGAAGTGGATATTCATCATCTATGAGTTGAGAGTTGGTTTCTTCCAACTGTGAGTTAATTTGGGTCTTCAACTTCTGACATGAAGTTTGGATGTGGGTGCCCATCAACATGCCGCTGAGGCAGAGAGAGCCGATGAGGCCGCAATGATGCCGCTGAGGCAAAAATAAAGCCGTTGAAGCTATAATGATGCCGTTGAGGTAGAGAGAGCTATTGAGGCTACAATAATGCCATGGAGGTAGAGATAAAGCTGTTGAGACTAAAATAAAATTACCGAAGCAGAAATAGAGCCATGAAGGCTGAAATAAAATTGCCTCGAGTGTTTGTATGCTGGTCTGGAAGGTGACTCGAGTGGGTACGAGCTATTAGCGATTTGAACCAACTCAGGGGCATATCCTAGCCGGATCAAGTGGTATCCGTTAGCCGCAATGCTGCCGAGCTCCTTCGGAACCGTCTCGAATGTTTATTTGCTGGTTGAGAGGTGACTCGAGTGGGTATGGGCTGTTAGAAAATTAAACCAACTCGGGGGCATATCCTAGCCGAACTGAGTGGTATCCATTAGCCACGATGCCGTCGAGCTCCTTCGGAACCGCCTCGAAGGTTTCATGGTGGCCCGAGGGATGACTCGAGGTCGCTGGAAACCATAGGTCTTGAACTATCATTGCAGTTTGGTGACCAGCTCAGGGGTGACCTTGCGATCATAGGACCGTTGAGAGCCTTTTAAATGGTTGGTTTTGTCAGGTTTTCTATAATGCATTCAAACACTAATGAAAAGAAACTTTCTCAAAGTGAAGTGTACTTAGCTTTTTCATAGTTGTTTGCCTTTGCATTGTGTTTGGAGTCAAGCTAGCCTCGGGCTTGAGTGCCAATGGAACATTGAGCTTTTGGGATCCGATGGTACACCGATCCTTGGTGCCGATGGTACATGTCCGAGGCTGAGTGCCGAGGGGCTGAGGCATCTGCTAGAAGAGAGGAGATGAGGGCCGAGTGCCATGGAAGCTTGGGGCCGAGGCCAAGATGGAAGCTCGAGGTCGAGGAGGAAGCTCAAGGACAAGGCCGAGGAGGAGCTCGAGGCCGAAGCCAAGGCAGAAGCTTGAGGCCGAGGCCGAGGTGGGAGCTCGAGGCCGAGGCCAAGGCGGAAGCTCGAGGCTGAGGCCGAGGCCGAGACGAAGCTCAGGCCGAGGCCAAGGTGGGAGCTCGAGGCCAAGGCCAGGCGGAAGCTCGAGGCCGAAGCCGAGGCGGGAGCTCAGGCCGAAGCCGAGGTAGAGGCGGGAGCTCGAGGTGGAGGCCGAGGTGGAAACTCGAGGCTGAGTCTGAGGTAGAAACTCGAGGCCGAGGCAAAAGCTTGAGGCTAATGCCAGGAAGCTCGAGGCCGAGGCTGAGACGGGAGCTCGAGGCCGAGGCCGAGGAGGAAGCTCGAGGCTGAGGTTGAGGCGAAAGCTCGAGGCCGAGGAGGAAGATCGAGGCCGAGGCCGAGGTGGGAGCTCGAGGCCGAGGCATAGGCGGAAGCTCGAGGCCAAGGCCAAGGAGGAAGCTCAAGGCTGAGGCGGAGGCGGGAGCTCGAGGCCGAGGCCAAGGCGAAAACTCAAGGCCGAGGCGGAAGCTTGAGGCTAATGCCGAGGAAGCTTGAGGCCGAGGTTGAGACGGGAGCTCAAGGCTGAGGCCGAGGAGGAAGCTCGAGGCTGAGGTTGAGGCGGAAGCTCAAGGCCGAGGAGGAAGATCGAGGCCGAGGCCGAGGTGGGAGCTCGAGGCCGAGGCAGAGGCGGAAGCTCGAGAACGAAGCCAAGGCGGGAGCTCGAGGCCAAGGCCGAACCTCGAGGCCGAGGCCGAGGCGGGAGCTTGAGGCCGAGGCCGAGGCGGGAGCTCGAGGCCGAGGCCGAGAAGGAAGCTCGAGGCTGAGGCAAGAGCTCGAGGCCGAGGCTGAGGAAGAAGCTCGAGGCCGAGGCAGACGCGGGAACTCGAGACCGAGGTGGAAGCTTGAGGTCGAGGCCGACGCGGAAACTCGAGGCCGAGGCGGAAGCTTGAGGTCGATGTAGAAGCTCAAGGCCGATGCCAAGGAGGAAGCTTGAGGCCGAGGCCGAGGCAGGAGCTCGAGGCCGATGCTGAGGTGGGAGCTCGAGGCCGAGGCCGAGGTGGAAGCTCGAGGCCGAGGAGGGAGCTCGAGGCCGAGGCCGAGACGGGAGCTCGAGGCTGATGCCGAGGTGGAACCTTGACGCCGAGGCCAAGGAGGAAGCTCGAGGCCGAGGCCGAGGTGGAGCTCGAGGCCGAGGGGGTGCCAGGTCCAGAGCCGAGGGCGAGGGGACCCTAGATAACGAAGGGACCTTGGAGGTCGAAGGGACTTCGGAGGCCAAGGGGACCTCGGAGGCCGAAGTCACCCTTCGCGCATGCCCTTTCATGTCAACTTCAACTATGATTCCTTGCCGGTGAGGAAACCCCTTCCTTTTGCGGTGCCTTATGTAGACATCTTCATGCTTCCCTTGACTGGCAGCCAGTAGTCCTCTTCCGATGCAGAGCCTAGGAGTGGATGCCCATCAACTATTAGTTGGAGAGTCGGTTTCTCCTGACTATGAGTTGACTTCAGGTCTTCTTTTGTCATGAAATTTAGAGGTGGGTGCCTATCAACTGTGAGCTGGGGAGTTGGCTTCTCTCAGCTGTGAGTTATCTTGGGGCTTCTTGATGGCTGAAAGTAACCAGCAATATGTTGCAAGTGTATAATTTAAACAAAGGTATTACCCGATTGGCCGTTGGCCACTGATACAGAGTTGAAGCCGCTGAGGCTGAAATGAAGCTGTTGAGGCTGTGATGAAGCCGCTGAGGCAAAGTTGAGGCCATCAAGAGCCTTTTGAATCCTGGAGGGTGACCTGAGAGTTGAGAGTCGTCAGGTACCTTTTTAACCCCGAAGGGTGACCTGAGAGTTGAAGTCATCAGGTGCCTTTTTCTTTGTGCCAATAATCTTTGCTATCGATGTTGGAGTCAGTCTTTGGCCTTTGGCGCCAAGCTGGCCTCGGGCTTGAGTGCCGATGGTACATCGGGCTTTGAGTGCCAATCGGAGTCGGCTTGAGTGCCGAGGGGAGCTCGGGCTTGAGTGCCGAGGCGAGCTCGAGCTTGGGTGCCAAGGAGAGCTCGGGCTTGAGTGCCGAGGTGAGCTCGGACTTGGGTGCCGAGGAGAGCTCGAGTTGGAAGGGTCAAGGCGAACTCGGGCTTGAAGTGCCAAGGCGGACTCGGGTTGGAAGGGCCGAGGCGAGCTCACGCTGGAAGTGCCGAGGCGAACTCGGGTTGGAAGGGTCGAGGCGAGCTCGGGCTTGAAGTGCCGAGGCGGACTCGGGTTCGAAGGTCCGAGGCGAGCTCAAGCTTGGAGGGGCTGAGGCTAGCTCAGGCTTGAAGTGACGATCGTACATCGGGCTTGGGTGCCGAGGGGAGCTCAGGCTTGGATGCCAAGGCGAGCTCGGGCTTGGAGGGCCTGAGGCAAGCTCAGGTTTGAAGTGTCGAGGCGGACTTGGGTTGGAAGGGCCGAGGCGAGCTCGGGCTTTGAGGGGCTGAGGCGAGCTTAGGCTTGAAGTGCCGATGGTACATCGGGCTCGGATGCCGAGAGGAGCTCGGGCGTGGATGCCGAGGTGAGCTCGGGCTTCGAGGGGCTGAGGCGAGCTCGGGCTTCGGGGAGGCGGACTCGGGTTGGAAGGGCCAAGGCGAGCTCGGGCTTGAGGTGTCGAGGGGAGCGGGCTTGAGTGTCGAGCTAGAGTCAGGCTTTAGTGCCGATGGTACATTGGGCTTTGAGTGCCGAGCTAGAGTCGGGCTTTAGTGCCAATGGTACATTGGGCTTTGAGTGCAAACCGGAGTTGGGCTTTAGTGCCGATGGTACATTGGGCTTTGAGTGCTGATCGGAGTCGAGATTTAGTGCCGATGGTACATCGGGCTTTGAATGCCGACCGGAGTCAGGCTTTAGTATCGATGGTACATCGGGCTTTGAGTGCCGATCGGAGTGAGCTTTGAGATGCAAGATTGGTCTTGAATGCTGATGCAGAGTCGGTCTTCCCTGCATGCCATTTTCAACTATCAATCAAAGAATACTATTAAGTGTGGTGTACTTAGTTTTGTAGCACCCTTGTTTCCCTCTGCTAATTTGGGTACTTTTGTCCGCTGGTGGTTGCCTTCCAGGAAATCAAGATGATTGGAGTAGAGGTACTGGTGCCCTTGCTTGGGCCTCCCCCTGCGTGCCGTCCGTATGAGAGTAGGCCACTTGGGCGGTGAGTGGTGGCTCTCCGAGCTTTAAGTTCCTGATAAGCTTGATGATGGTGAATCTCCTGCTGGGGAGATTTTGGCAGGATAAATGATGGTTGGCCCGAGTAGCAACCAAAGAGCGAGCGGATGCTTTTACTCGTTGTTGCGTGGCCATCAGACGTCACTTCTGGAGCTTTTGGGCAGTTTCCATCAATGCTTGGATTTGTAGGTTGAGGGTGGCAGGATGTTATGCTTGAATGGTCCGAGATAGTGGGGGGATGGTGGAACGAAGAGCTGGCCTTCTATTGCTCAGCCAGTTGAAGGTGCCCCCCAGCATAACTGGCGAAAGCTTCTTGGATCTGGGGTCATCACCATCTTTATGATCCACCATTTTGATAATAGGGGGGATGAGGATCTGCAAACTAGCATCGCTGACCGTCCCCCTTCTTGGCGCGCCAATCTGTTGCTACCAAATCACTTTTGAGGAGTGTCAAGCAACAGAAATGCTTCGTAGGCCTTCAGAGGAATGACAGGGACCACCTCCTTCAGCCGAGAACCTGCAAGAAAAGTCCTGGACTGGTGGTTCCGGCGGGGACCCTCCGACGCTCAAGTCAGCAATTTGGAGAACAGGAATCTGAATGAGAGAGTAGATATTCAGTCCCCCCTCCCCCTTGGGGGTCGGGGTCCTTATATACCAGTTCGGGGTCCCTCTTACCCTTCGTTGATGATAGTCGAATCCTTTCGTTAGGATCGGCTCAATAAGCGGCGGGTGGGTGCGCAGTTGCTAAGCACGCACCGTAGATACCGACAACTACCCATTGTATATTGGTAACCGCCCATGATTTTGGCAGAAAATGGATTAGCAGGTCTACGTAGCAGTCTTAGGCGCTGTGAAGCTTACTCCCACGTGACTTGTCAGGCTGCAGGCCATGTCTCGTCAAAGTAGGTGGCTGCAGGCTATGTCCCGTCAAAGTAGCGGGTCTACAAGGCCGATGGGGTAGCCGAGTGCCGAGGCCGTACGAGGCCGAGGGGGCAGCCGAGTGCCGAGTGGAAGAACCAAGGCCGAGACCGAGGCCGTGTGAGGCCAAGGGGGCAGCCGAGTGCCAAGGCCGTACGAGGTCGAGGGGGAAACCGAATGCCAAGGCCGTATGAGGCCGAGGGGGCAGCCGAGTGCCGAGTAGAAGAGCCGAGGCCGAGGCCGAGTGGGAGAGCCGAGGCCGAGGCTGACTAGGACTAAGGCCGACTAGAGCCGAGGCCAACTGGGGCCGAAGCCGAGGCCGACTGGGGTCGAGGCCGAGGGGACCTCGAAGGCCGAAGTCACCCTGCGGGACCAAGACGGGGCTTCGTTAGTTTCCTTCACGGTTTACTCTAACGGCGTTGGATCGGCCATATCAATCGCAAAGTTAGAAGAGTGAGGATCTTACACGAGAGAACAGCTTGGATCGCTCATCTTTCCCAGCAACAACATAAAAATATGAGATACATTTGGCAGCCAATTATGTAATTCATTCTAAATAAACACAAGATGGTAAACGAGTCAATTCGAGCATTACAGGCACAATAAAACCATAATAAAGCACTTCTTGGATACCAAAACTTACCTACCAGATCGATGGATTACATTTCAGGCAGCTCCTTGAATTTGAGCCTTTGGTTTTGAGATATAGGGTTTCCAAAGTGATTTCGGGTAGCCCCTCGAATTTGAGCCTCTTGTTTTGAGATACATGCGATGGGTTTGCGAAGTGGTTTCGTGTAGCCCCTCGAATTTGAGCCTCTGGTTTTGAGATACATGCGATGGGTTTGCGAAGTGGTTTTGGGTTAAGCCTCTGGTTTGAGATACATGCGATGGGTTTGCGAGGAGGTTTCGGATAGCCCCTTGAATTTGAGCCTCTTGTTTTGAGATAAAGGGTTTGCGAAGTGGTTTCGGATAGCCACTCGAATTTGAGCCTTTGGTTTTGAGATACATGCGATGGGTTTGCGAAGTGGTTTTGGGTTAAGCCTCTGGTTTTGAGATACATGCGATGGGTTTGTGAGGGGGTTTCGGATAGCCCCTCGAATTTGAGCCTCTAGTTTTGAGATACAGGGTTTGCGAAGTGGTTTCAGATAGCCCCTCGAAATTGAGCCTTGGTTTGAGATACATGCGATGGGTTTGCGAAGTGGTTTGCGAAGTAGTTTCGGATAGCCCCTCGAATTTGAGCCTCTGCTTTTGAGATACATGCGATGGGTTTGCCAAGTAGTTTTGGGTTAAGCATCTGGTTTTGAGATATTTCACTATATCATACCTCTTCGGCTTGATTGTTGGTCAGCTGGTTTTGAGATATCACATCTCAAAACCCAGTGCTGACAGATATGTAAATATATTGATGATTGTGGAGAAAAGATTTGAATTGTAACCATGTGAAAATAACCTTTTTGACACATGCATGAATTGCAAGAATAAGCAAGGTGTCTACCTAGCTTATGGCAAAGCTGGCAGCATAATTCCCTCTCATTTCCACCTTTGACCAGTTGTTGAATTTCTGTTGTCTTTGTTGTCACCCATTAGGTTTGGTGGCGGAATCTTTCTCCATGTTCCAACATACTTCATAAAAATAAAAGGAAAAATAAATGTTAAGGAGTACACTACAGTAATTTTTTGGGCTAGCAACGCTTTTAAATTAATTTTCTGACACTTTTTTAGCATGGAAAATAGCCTTCTGATGCTTTTATAAGTATCGAGAAATTGAGAGTGGAGACAAAATTTCTCGACGGTTTGTTAAAGCAACGGCAAAATATATGCTGACGCTTTAAAAAGTGTCGGGAAAATACGATGCTGACGTTTAGAAAGCGTTGGCATAGTGCGATGTCGATGCTTTAGAAAGCGTCGGCATAGTGTGATGCCGTGTCGGCAGATAACGACGCTTTCCTTGAAGATGTTGCATTAAATAGCTGCCCGAAGTGCTGTCATCACTATGCCTGCATTAAATACCGCATTCAAATCGAGAACGAGAAAAGCTTGCTGGCTTGCATGATAATGACTATAATTCCATTCTCCTATAGCAAACATATCCAACCATATTATTAATAATATTATATTTTAAGTATTTAATATATCCACAACTTATAGGTAGGGGTGCAACTTGGGCCGGGTTCAACCCGAACCCAGCCTGTCGAACCCGAAAGCAAGTAGGTTTAACCCGGCTCGATTTGCAATTGATCCGGGTTAGGGTTGACCGCAATCCAAACCCGAGATAACCCAAATCCGAGGGTTACCCGAACGGGGGTAGCTTATCGGCACCAAATTTTTGGGGCGTTGAAGGCGCCAATCGGGTCAAACGAGATGGCCAACTTGAGGGCGATGGGGGCAAGACGTCGATCACAGGCGAGGAAAAGAACAAAAATAAAGGCGGACCACCCGCACATTTCGTTTCACTTTCCGTCTCCTCTTCTTTGTTTACGACACCTTCTTCTCTTTTTTGTTTCAGACAAGACTTTTTTTTTAATACAATGTTAAAGCCTCAAGTCCAGCTTATGCATTCGACAAGGGATTTAGTTTTTCCATTTTTGGGATCCATAATTCAGTGTTTATTTACTTTAGAAAAAGTATTTATTTTATTTTTTTCTCATCAACCCGAATTTCAACCCGAAACTCAACCCGAACCCAATTTTTAAAAATAGGGTTAGGGTTGAGGTTTTACAAATAGGGTTAGGGTTAGGGTTAGGGTTAGGGTTGACATTTTACAAATAGGGTTAGGGTTAGGGTTGAGGGAAATCCGAGTTTTATGAGCCCAAGTTGCACCACTACTCATAGGGCAAGCAAGGCAAGGCACTTAAGAGACAAAATAGAAAGAACACGGTTCTTTTTTTCAAAAAAAGAAGAAAAGAGAAGGAGAAAAAATTCCTATAGCTTCCTCCTTTGCTTGCTGGCTTCTTCCTTCCATTGCTGCAGTTATTTTCCACTTTGTCATCTTCCCTATGGTTTTGTTTTCCTCCTTCAGATATGCCTTCCCCCACCTCAATCTTCAGCTAATTTCCTTTGAACTTATTCCTCAAAAGACAACAACATAAGAGAACAAGGGGGCGGGGGGCCTCAGTAGGTCCAGTCCTAAGGCAGACCCATCTCAGGCGTGACCTGATGAATTAATGGCATTCGCTGCTTCCCAATCGCCGCATTCCTTGTAGGCTGCTTCTTCTGGTGCTCTCCTCCACCCTTGATTCCTAGCCCAAGCCTAAACCAACAAGCCAGCGGTCAAATAAATAAATCAACAAAGGAAGCATTTAAAAAATTTAACCTTTTACTTAAACTTCTTTCTACATGGAAGGAAGCGAATACGAAAAATTAGATAAATAATAATAATAATAATGGGGACAAAGATAGATGAAAAGTAGGAAACAACAAATAGATTAATGGAAAATGGAATCACATTATCGCATAAATATCTACGAGAAACTTTGAAAAAAAAATACATACAAGAATAAAAAACACCAGGAAAAAATCCCAAGCAAGGCTAAAACTATAGCACCATAATTCGTAAAACCCCTGCAGACACAAATATAGTCAATATAATGAAACTAAATTTAAGTTACTTGTGACACATAAACAACCCGATGTATATAATGGAAACAAGCCTCAGAAATTAAGGAATGAGAGGAAAAGGTCAGAGGTATTAAAATTTAAACCTACTCACTTTCTTCTTGGTTGGAGCCGCGGCTTCGATTTTGTTCACCCGAGGAAGAAACACCCCGGTGCCTCCGCACTTCCTCCCCAACCCGCCGATCCAGACCGGAATGAACCGGCCCCCTGGACAGGTCCCGGCTCTCCTGCCCAAAAGCCTCCACCTCCATTGAAAAATGCGCAAAAATAAAAATACAAAATAAGCTGCAAGCAACACACCAGGAGTAGGTAAACAAAAAAAAAAAAAAAAAGCGAACAAAACCCAGATCAACCTGAACCGGCTTTGCTAGGGAAAAAGGAAACACCGAACGCGAACCGTCTTACACCATCCCTACTCCGGTCTCCCTTGCCACCACCGGACTGAACTACGAAAACGATCCATTCCCGCAACGAAGCCCCAGCTGGAACCCAAAAATAGAGAAGGGTAGAGAAAATATTAGCTTTTAACATGAAAAGAAAGATTAAAAGGAGATGGGGAAAAGTCGGCAGAAGCGCCACAATGCTTGCGAGTGAACTGGGCTGAGCTTTATCTCGGGGAAATAGAGGGAGGAGTTCCCTACTACTCTAGCCTAGCTGCCGCCTCTGCCAGCTCCTTTGTCGCCAGCTTCAATGAACAGGCGGACGACTTCTCCCCCGCCAGTGAAGACCCGGGTAGAACAAAGACTTCCTCGAGTCCCCTGTCACAGAGTCTGCACGCATTCGATCTCCTCCACCGCGGCCCTTGTTTGAAGTTAAGGGGGGTATCAGGGAATGGCCTCACGAAAAGTTAATTTGCTCAGGCAATAGGGCATCGATACTGGTCATCAACCGAGTCCTCACAAGATATACCAATGATGGAGATCCTCGCTAGTTTGGCACTCGATCAGGAGCTCGGGCACTGGCGGGGGGGGGGGGGGGGGGGGGGGGGGGGGGGGGGGGGGACTCGATTATATAGGGTAAAGCCTGCCGACGCTTGTTAAAGCATCGGCAGGCTGCGTGAATTCCCTATGCTTCCCCCATGCATCGACAAAAAAGGGTTGCTATTCCTAATTTTTGCTGTAGTGGTACCATGATAAATTTAACATGAAGACTTATTCACAGAGCACTTGCAAGAATTATGCTAACAATTTTATTTTTCATTATCTACATAAGAGGAGTCATAATGACCGGAAACTCATTGCAATTAAGGCATTGCATAGCATGATGAAACAACTTTTCCTCTAGTTAGATCAAAAATAAAAATGTTGTCTTATCTCCATAAGATAAATAATTATCAACACATTAAATATGCTCGAAAGTAAAATTGCTTATGCTATCTGGAAAAATTGCTCAACCTATTATCTTGTTTAGTCACTGTTAGATTCATATATTAAAAATTGAATTTTTGATAAAGATGAAAGAAAAATTGGCAATTCAGCTGCTAGAGAAATGCAAAAGTTTAGTGTGTTTATACAAAAAAAGAAGGTAAATATTTCACTATATCCTACCTCTTGAGTGTTGTTTGTGAGAAATCCTCGCTTATGTTAGCCTAAAACATTTTCCTTAGTGGTCAACTGGACTTCTATAAACATTTTCAAAATGTGAAATCTCTTGCATTTTGTTTGTGATCTAAAATATTTATAAAAAATATATAAGATGCACTAAGCTATATTAGTAAATAAATTAAACTAATATAATGTTTGAGCAGATGTTGTAAGACTTGGTATTTTGTTGGATGACTTGAAGAAGTCAAAGGAGAGATTTCCATGCCATGACAGTTCTATTTGAAAAAAAAAAATAATAATATGTAATTAATAAATATAAAAATAGCAAAAATATACTTTTAATCTTCAAACTTTCACTCAAAATTTATTTTGATCCTCAACTATCATATTTTAAGATTATAGTATTCTTGACATTCGGTTACATGAAATTAGTTAAAACTGATGGAATAGTTGATGTATCATTTAAACATGAATATATATATATGTGTGTGTGTGTGTGTGTGTGTGTGGTCACATAGGGTCAATGAAAGCTTTATAAACTGATGCAATAAGATAATAAACTAGTTATTTGATCAATTTTAATTGATCTTATACAACGAAACTTATAGAATGTAACATTCTAAAATCATGAAGCACTAAACAGTATCTATTAAAAGTTTTAAGATCAAAATTTAATTTTGAGTGAAAGTTTGAGGATCAAAAATATACTTTCATCATTTTTTATTAGAAAAAAAAGAAGGTAAATATTTTAATATTATATAATCGGTGCATCCCATTAAAAGCATGAATTAGGGTAAAAGAAGGACTTGAACTCAAATATCTTATATGAAAACTGAAAGGCATTACCAACTCAAACCAGCTGGCAGCCTCAGCATCCGTTACTACCATTTATCCATATTCTAATCAGATCATAACAGAAGGGGGACACATACTGCATCAAATTAACATAACAGAAGGGGGACACATACTGCATCAAATTCAACTCAATTGAATGGTTACCAACTAAAAGGAGACATAAACTTCAAGTATGAAAATATAGTAAACGAGTCAATTCCAGCTTTACAGGCACAATAAAACCACAATAAAGCACTTGTTGGATACCAAAATTTACCTTATCAAGTTCAAGATCGATAGATTCCATTTGGGATCGACCTCTGGGCCTCATCTTGTAGCTTTTCAAGGCCGTGCCAGCACATAAAAATGGGGGCTCGCCTTTCCAATTTCCATAGGATAACACCAAAATTTCCAAAAATATTAACCTGAAAAAAATGAGATGAAGGCTGGAATTAGAGTTAGAAAATAAAACTATGTCATTATAATCCAATAAATAAGCTACAGCTTCCTAACTATTGACATAATTGAAAATTCTTTTTAATAGATTTCATAACAAAAAAAAGCAAGAAGATATATCAGATAACAGAAAAAATAAAACATCACAAGAGATTTTTAGGTACAGTTGAAGACATCCATCCTTCACTATCTTCATCTAAAAGATAACAGAAAAATAAAACATAAAAGAAACCCTTAAAATATAAATAAATATTGATCAACATAACCCAAATATAATATACTGGAGAATCTCTGCAACTAGAATTATATTATCATTCGCAAAATTGATGGGAAAGCAGAGATCTGCACCTCGCCGAATGAAGATTTAAAGTTTAATAAAACTATACACCGATCAAAACAAAGAGCTAAAAGAGAGAATAGGTGTTTTGCTTAATTGCAAGGGCGAAAAAAAAAGGAAAAAAAAAAAAAATCCTATAGCGCATCTCAGACTTTTCATCTCTTTTCGAAATCCCTTCACTTTCAAACAACTAAATGTTCCGGAATATAGGCTACTCAAATTTCCAATTTCAAAGTCTCTATATAGTTTTCGAAAATATGGATCTAGACTCCTCAAATTTAAAAAAATTAAGATACAAAATCAAAACCAAAACCAGGATCGGACCATTCAATGCAACCAATATCACACCACAACTCTTCCGGAATCTATCAACAAAATAGAGACCATGAAGATTTCGAATCAGATTTCACATTAGAACTTAATAGAATCAAAACAAGGCACGACAGAACACGAAATAATGAGATTTTTACCTTCTTCTTGCCCTTCTTGTCCAGCGGTGATTTCCACTCTTTGTGAAAACCTTGCATTCGGACATGGTCTGAGAGCAAATTTATATAGGCATAATATTCGGACGATATCCGGCTATCACACAGTGTAGCGGTTTGTTGAGCCCATCGTTTAGGATATTGGTTGAGCCCATCGTTTCACAAAATGGATAGAATCATGGGCATATTCGGCTATCACGCATATTGTGTGCGGTGAGCTTGGACGTGCCTCTAGTTTTATTTTTTAAAAAAATATTTGTTTTAAGATATTGGTTAAACCTATTATTTTAGAAAATCGATATCCAGCTATCACGCATTACGGTGGGTATATTCAAAGTTGTTTTCGGTAGTTTCATTTGGACGCCTCTGTTTTTTTTTTTTTTTCTTTCAAAAATTTCTTTTAATATAAACATTATGAGCATATTTCTTTTAGACGTTGGTTGAGCCTATTGTTTCACAAAATAGATAGATATCATGGGCATATTCGGCGGATATACGCGATATATGCAGTGGGTTTTATCTTTCTAAAGATTTTTTTTTAAGATATTGATATCACGCATTGTGTGTGATGCCTCGTTTTGGATGCACCTCGTTTGGACGCCTCTAGTTTTATTTTTTTTAATATTTTTTTTAAAAAAAATATTGGTTGAGCGTATTGTTTTGGAAAAAAATGGGTAGATATCATGGGCATATTCGGCGATATCATGGGCATAAGGGATTTTGTTTCCGGTAGTCCAATTTTGGACGCCTCATTTAGATGCCTCTAGTTTTGTTTTTTTTCAAAGATTTTTATTAAGATATTAGTAAAGTCTATCGTGTCAGAAAATAGATAGCCATTAATTATGGCCGTATTCGGTGATATTCGGCTGCGTTGTGTGCTATGAGTTTTAAAAGTTGTTTGGCTGTCACGCGATTTATGCGGTGGTTTTTTGGAAGTTGTTTCTATCGTTTCAAAAAAATGGATAGACATCGTGGGGGGCTTTGACGCGTTGTGTGCATTGTCACGCCTTATGTGTAGTAGGTTTTCTAAGTTATTTCTGATAGCCATGTTTGAACGCCTCTAGTTTTGTTTTGTTTAAAGATTTTTTTTTAAGATATTGATTGAGCCTATTGTTACAGGATCATTTGGTGGCATGCGTTTCTAATAATAGAGAATCTCTTGATTGAGGTTGATGTATTTGATTCCAGATGGATTGATATACGCATATTGCATGATGATGATATGTTAGAAACCAAAATGTTTAAAAATCAATTATTTTGGTTGTCAGATCATAGGTTTTATATACATGCCATAGGACTCCTCTTTTATTATGATATACTATTTTGGATTAATCTAAAATATACAACAATATGATAAAAATTCAAAGATTGGAATTATAATTATTGTTGCTGCCAAGTCACTGGTGATGAGCGCCGGACGTGTCGAGATCTTCGTGGGCCTCCAAGGATGGGGAAAGACCGCCTTCTTCCTTTAGGAACCAGCAAGAAGTCTCGGGCCGGTGGTCCCCGAACAGTAGTCTATTTTTTTGTAAGTTGGAAAAGAGAAAGGGATTGAAAAAAAAGAGAGAGCCCTCAGCGTCGAGCTCGGGTCCTCTTTTTATACCTGTCCCTCGGTCGCCCTCACCCCATTTGAATCTGTTTTGTTAGGTAGGATGAACTCCGGGAATGGCGGGCAAGTGAGCTGTTGCTGAATAAGCGTGGCGCATATCGGTAATTGCGTAGCGGCGCATATCGGTAATTGCGTCGATGGCTGCGCTTGTAAGCCTGCCCGCCTGAGTGCTGTTGGCGAATGGTATGGTGGAATAAAGAAGTACTTTTCATCCGATCCACGACCAAGGCTGAAGCTAGAGGCCGAGATGGATCCACGACCAAAGCTGGAGATCGAGTCGAATCCGAGGGCCAAGCTGGAAGCCAAGCCGAGCCTTAGGCCAGCGATAATTGCTCAAAAATCGTGTGGTGTTATTGTTCCGCCCGACAGTTGATTAGCCATATCAATTATCTTCTTCTATTTATCAAGAGACTACCCATGGTTTATGGTTGATCAAGTTGACATAGCTCATGAATTATTATTTAATTTAAATATTAAAATTATTATTTTTATTTTGAATTTTTATAATATTAAATTGCTATGATCATAAAAGTAAGAATAACATAAGTACAATGTGTGTATTAAATAAACAAGATTTTTTGAAAAATAAGTTAAAAATTTATATTAAAAATAGAATTTAAAACATAAAATACTCTATAAGAAAATATAATTTTCAAGCAATAAAATTTTTTAAATGTTATCTAAATGAAATAAAAATCTATTCTTAGTTTCTTCAAGAGAAATTAAAATTTTATCTTAATCTTCTTACTAGATATGACATTTAAGGTTCTCTTTCATCTAGATTATACCTTTTTAAGTAGAATTTCACTTCTTTTAAATTTTTTAATCTAAAGTTCGAAATCAACTATTTTTTAAAAAAATAAAAAGTACTTTTCATCCGATCCATTTATCTTATTTTTATTTCTTTGATAATGATCTCATATCTTTCTTAATTTAAATTTAAAATTATTTAAATTGAATGATATTTAATTAAAATTTTTCTATGCCATGATATATTTAAAATAAATATATGATCAAAAAAAGAACTTGCCAAATGCCATCGGTGCAATGCATGGGACATATCGAGCATCCAAATGGTAGGGGACAAAATCTTTAAACAAATCAAAACTATCTTTCATTTGTCCCTTGTTGCTGCAGAAATCCGCTCTCCAACTCGGGTGCAGTTCGACTCCGGATCTGGATACTGATCTTTTACCCAGGTAAAACCTGTAAGATAGTCCTCACGCAAAGAGTGTCTATGATGGCTCTCTGCAGAAGACCCTCCGACGCCTAAGTAAGTAAAGATTCACAGCAAGCAAATGTAAGGAGAAGGCTCTCATAGAAGAGTCCCTAAAAAAAATGGCCTCTCGAGAGCTCTAAGCTTTGCTTGAGCTTTAATGGGATTCTTAGTCAGAGTGTCAGTGTCAATGTATCTGAGGAGCTTTAGGACAAGGATATATATAGGCGATTACCTGATTCCTTGGACGTGTCATAGGGGGTCCAAAATCGTTCAGATTCGAATCAGATTCGAATCGAGTTTGTTATGAGGCTAGTAGTATCAATATCTAGTTAGTTAGAGAATCAACGGCTAAAGAAGCTGGATGATGCTTTGAGATTCGATGACTTTATAGGTTCTAGGCCATTTCCGATATCACTAGCATAATTTTCCACTCAAGGTCATTGAGGGCCTATGCGGCTGGAATCTTGTCAAACTACCATAAATTTGAATTCTCCCACGCTTGGTTCCATAGAGGTTCGGGGGCTCTTCGGCCTAGCTAAAGTACAAAAATAGTTCAACTCCACCGAGGCATTTGAATGCCTCAGTCTGACCGAGGTATAAGAGTGGTTCGGTCTGGCCGAACTAGAAACTTTGGCTAAGGCGTAAAATATTTCGGTGTCGTTGAGTATATGAGGATAGAATGCTCCGGATCTACCGAGGCATATGAACATCGTGGTCCGACCAAGATAAGAGGTGTTGGCCCAGATGGCAACCCAAGAGGGGGGGTTGAATTGGGTTCTTTTAAAAAATTTGTACTTAAAAACCAATTACACAAGATTAATGTGCACAAGTGAAGTGATGCACTAAATGATGAACACTATGCAGAAGAGAGAGAGAGACAAATAATCATGACAAACACATAAGGTTTATAGTGGTTCGGTTTTAGCCACACCTACGTCCACTCCCAAGCAACTCTTAGGTCCACACTATAATCACCCAAATTACAGCTGTGTTGTTTTGCAAGATTACAACTCGAACTTGTTTTTTACACCGGGGTCACAACGAACCCAGCTAGTTTTCACAGGTTCACCAGCACAAAACCTATCGTAAGCTACTCTTAGCTTACCCCGAGGTCAACTACCTCAACTAATTCAATCCCCCTGATTGAATTAGAAAACAAACAATCCAAAT